>SJYQ01005734.1:299806-333092 GCA_006410935.1 Redunca redunca | reverse complement strand
CTGTGGCCACTGCTGAGTTTTCCAAATTTGCTGGCATATTGAGTGCAGCACTTTCACAGCATCATCTTTCAGGATTTGAAATAGCTCAATAGGTATTCCATCACCTCCACTAGCTTTGTTCGTAGTGATGCTTTCTAAGGCCCACTTGACTTCACTTTCCAGGATGTCTTAATCACTTAAATCACTTAGCTTCCCTTAAATTAGTTACTCATGAAACAATTTAAAAGTATTATGAAAACAAATAATCTTTTCAAATGATACTTGATCTGTAATAATTTATAAGATGAATAACTTACTTATACTGGAGGTATTTTCTTTAAAAAGACTTCCAGTATAATAACACACATATGCAAAGGGAGAAAAGTTATGAGGAAACCATAAAAATGAACATCCACCTCCACAAACTAAGAAATCACACACACACACACACACACACACACACACACACACACACACACACACACAGTTTTTCTTCCCTTCATATAAAACACTATTTAGTTGAGTAAAATTGTCCACAATAATACAAACCTATAGTTGATGCTGGAACAACAATCAAATGAGGACCTTTATTACCCTCCTGATAGAGGTACGCCAGAAATGCAATGGCTTGAATCGTTTTTCCCAGACCCTAAAATAAAAGTTTACAAGAAAACATATTAAATGTAAAAACAAACCAAAGATCCAAATAAATACTTGGAAAATGAAAGAAAAAAGAATATTTCTGGTTTTATTTATTTATGATTCCCCACAATGCAACTCTACTATATTCTTAGTTCTCAGTAGCCATAAAACAGATCATAATCTCTAAGTGATACTACAACTTAAAGAGTGGATGTATTTTAACTGCTAGTTAATATGGGATACACACTAATATGAAAGACCTCTGCTTGCATATAAAGGATATAATTTTGGTAATTGTTAATATAAAGCAACCATTTAATACATACTGGATTGATAGAAAACGGCATTCCATTGACTAACTGGAGTTGAATATATACCCATCCTATTACTCAGCAATTTTACTCCAAAGAATATATTCAAGAGATATGAGAGCATATGTCCATGCAAAATCTTGGGTAAGAATATTGATGCACTTTTATTATAATAGCCACACACTGGAAATAATCTAAACTGCCAAGAAAGTGGATAAAAAGCAACCACCACCACCAACCACTGATACATGTAAGAGCATGAATTAATCTTAGTAATTTTATTATGTACCAAATGAACCAGAAACTATTTAAACAGTATATATTGTATGGATCTATTCATATAAAGTTCAGAAATCAGAAAAAAAAAAATTATTGTACTGTGATAGGTGTCAGAATAGTGGTGATGTTTACGACTGAAAAGGAGCATAAGGCAACTTTCTGGGATGATGGAAATGTTGATTGA
This sequence comes from Redunca redunca, assembly GCA_006410935.1. Classification (NCBI taxonomy): domain Eukaryota; kingdom Metazoa; phylum Chordata; class Mammalia; order Artiodactyla; family Bovidae; genus Redunca; species Redunca redunca. Next base: position 331,697 of record SJYQ01005734.1, on the reverse strand, counting down.
GAGGCAGTCACATGGGTGTACATACATGTAAAAAGTCACTAAGCTGGAAATTTGTATGCACATCAGTAAAGTACTATATTAAAAAAAGGCTGCTGCTGCTAAGTCGCTTTAGTCGAATCCGACTCTGTGTGACCCCAGAGACGGCAGCCCACCAGCCTCCCCCATCCCTGGGATTCTTCACGCAAGCACTGGAGTGGGTTGCCATTTCCTTCTCCAATGCATGAAAGTGAAGTTGCTCAGTTGTATCCAACTCTTCATGACCCCATGGACTGTAGCCTACCAGGCTCCTCTGGCTGTGGGATTTTCCAGGCAAGAGTACTGGAATGGGGTGCCATTTCCTTCTCCGAAAAAAGGCTAGAGAGGAAGAACAGTTCCTCAGGAGAGCTAAACATTGCCAACTGCTAGGAACTGAATTGCTCCCAACCCCAAATTTACATGCTGAAGTCCTAACTCCCAATGTTAAGATTTTTTGGAGATAAAGCCTTTAAAGAGGTAAGTTAAATATAGAGTCGTAAGGGTAAGAGCCTAACCCTTATCTTTAAGAAGAGACTGAATGTGCCCACAGGAAAAGCCATGTGAGGACACAGCAATGTGTCTATCTACAAACCAGACGGGAGCCTCTGGTGAAACCAAACCTGCCAGTACTTCGATTTTAGACTTACAGTCTCCAGAACTAAGAGAAAGTTCTGTTGTTTAAGTCTCCCCGTCTTTAATATTTTGTTAGGGAAGCCGTAACAGACACTACCTTATCATAAATATTGTACTTTACAGGATACAAAAACAGTTCCACATAATATATCTCATTGATACCAAATATAATCTTATGATATAGGAATTACCTATGCTTTATTAACTTTAGCCTTAGAGATTAGGTCATTTGGTAAAGGTTAGGCGGCTCATGAAAGACAAATGTAGACCTAGAACCCAGATTTGATTTCCAAGTCCAGTTTCCACAATTATACTATTCTATATTCTATATATAACTTCTGATTATTTTTAAATCCCCCATGTATTATTCACTTTTCTAAATCACTTCTATGTTTTAACAAAAGTATGAGGTACATGTAGGAATTGTCTTAAAATATTGACAATTATTTTACTAGAAGTGAAATAGAAAACAAGGATTATTATCTTCGTCAATTTTTATTTTAAAACTCTACACAGTGTAAAAGAGCTGACTCACTGGAAAAGACCCTGATGCTAGATTGAGGACAGAGGGTCAGATGGTTGGATGGCATCCTTGACTCAACAGACAGGAGTTTGAGCAAATTTCAGGAAATAGTGAAGGACAGGGAAGCCTGCGTGCTGCAGTCCATGGTGTCACAAACAGTTGGATATGATTTCAGAGAGGGACCACCACCCCCACCACAATTTAATACATATATATATTCAATAAACATTCTCTCCACTGAACATGATTCATTTTTAATAAACACTTTTTAAAAAGTATAGCTGGTGGAAGGAAGGTAAAAGTTAGATTAAAGGTCAAGTTTCTACATGACAATACTTGGACTACTGGCTGTAATGAACTTCCTAAGCTTACATTCAAGTAAAATGTGATTGGGAAAAGAACAGAAACTCAGAGATCTCTAATAAAAGTAACATGGCTGAGATGACGGTGATGATAAATGTGTGGATTTACTTACTGACAAGGACAAGTATCTATGATCAGTTTTAAAGGCAGCTAAAGAAAAGCACACGCAGTAACACCTCTTTCAGTATAATATATATGTATGTACCTGTGTATATATGTATGATGTGTTCAAACACATCTGCAGAATAATCTGGAAAGATACAGCAAAATAAATCCTTATTTTAAGGTGATAGGATTATGTGATATTGTTTTTTTCTATGTATTTTTATATAATACCTAATTTTAAAAATATATATTTATTAATTTGATGAGAAAGACAAAAAACCTATTTTCATTTCTGAGAGGAAGTAAGGAGGCTAAAACTCACATAAGCAATAGAAAACTGAGAAGGGTAAGAGGGCTTATACTTTGGTAAGAGCAGTAAACTAACAGGGTCAAGGGAAATTTTCACTTTTTAAATGACAAAGTAGGCAAGGATGCCTACTAATAGTATATCCTAGAAATGAAGTGCTACTTACCATTTCGTCTGCCAAAATGCCATTAAGTCCATGTTTATGTACCAATGCCAGCCAATTCAAACCAACCTTCTGATAGGGCTTGAGTGACAAACTGGTAAAGAGAAAGTTACCGAATGTTATAGATTTATAATTCTATTAACTTTCTCTATTAGTTTTCTGAGACACAGTTTAGGTTTACAATGCACACAAAAAGGAAAGTATCTAGATGTGGTCTTACCTTTTAACTTATTGTTATTAATAAAAGCTATTTACACTTAACAAAATGAACCCCAAACATAACACATTTTAAAAAGTCTCTCAAATTGTATTCTGTATTTGTTGATTTACTTCTTCTGGCAATAAGAATTACAAAAGGTATTATCATATTCAGTTAAAATGTAATGCTATGAAATTAATTACATAAACAATTAGACTATTAACTCTGGTAACATATTACAAAGCTAACATTTATATTAGAAAAATGCATTCACATGAATGAGTATTAGCATACTAAGGAACTTAAAAGTATCAGAACAAAAACATAAGCATAATTTGCTACTTTGCCAGGCTGATTTAATAAATACTTTCTGGATGAATGCCAATCACCTTTAATGTCGTTGTGTATATATAATTACAGAACATGTATGCATTGTGTATTTATGTTTGAACTATGTATAAATGTAAACTTGCTAGGCGTCAATAAATACCAATGAATAGCAAACAGCAGGCAAGTGTCAAAATGTGATTTAATCTGTGAACACATAACAGATTAATCCCTGGGATTAACTTTCTTGAGAGGTAACACGGAAGCGTTACAGTGGACGAAAACAATAGTTTTTTCTGAAAGTTCAAGTTGTTAAAAACTAGTATTTACTGAACATCTATTATATACACAGATACACAAAAATACCATTTTCAGGTATTACCTCATTCAATCTTTTAGTATTCCACAGAGGTGGGCTATTATCATTTTAACAGATGAAAAGACCTGAGGCTCAGCAATTTGCCTGAGGCTGTATAACTAGAAAACAAAATCTTATGGATAAAAATTTAACTCAGACAGTCTCTCTCACTCAAAAGCATATTCTTATACTCGCTGCTGCTACTGCTAAGTAGCTTCAGTCGTGTCCGACTCTGTGCGACCCCATAGACGGCAGCCTAACAGGCTCCCCCGTCCCTGGGATTCTCCAGGCAAGAACACCGGAGTGGGTTGCCATTTCCTTCTCCAATGCGTGAAAGTGAAAAGTGAACGTGAAGTTGCTTAGTTGTGTCTGACTCCTAGCAACCCCATGGACTGCAGCCCACCAGGTTCCCCTGTCCATGGGATTTGCCAGGCAAGATACTAGAGCGGGGTGCCATTGCCTTAAACCCCACATTAACATAAAAACTTAAGACAAGGCCATGCTCCTCATTCTACAACTTTTATTCTGTCCCTTTACTTTCTGTTACACATATCCTATCTGCACATAGGGAATGTGTCTAGACACAGCCATGGGTATGAAAAATGGTTAATGGGTCAAATTCTTAAGTTGAGACACTTTAACTAGAACAGTGGTCAAAGAGGTAAGGTAGAAAGGTATCCATCTTAAATCAGAACCTATTCTTCAACTGTGGGGTATGCAATCTGCAAAACATTTCTCATCTGAAAAAATTAAAAGTAGAGGTAGAAAAAAGTCAGCAGTGTTGCTGAAGCCTTTACAGTTCATTTCTTAAAATGTCTTTGGTCTTCTTGGCCAATACCATTTCTATGCCATTAGAAAAGTAATAATAAGTAGAATATACTATTGAAGGTATGTCATTTTTCAGATCCAAATACATTCTACTATACTGGTAGTCAGAATAAATGCTAATAACTGGACTCAAGACACGCTACTATGGGCTTTACATGCAACATTACTTTATTTAACCTACATTATAAAGTAGGTACTATTACTATAACCATCTCCATTTACAGATGAGATTGGGAATATGAGATTGAGAAATCCTCCCTGGGATTCAAAGAAGTTAAATAACTTGCCTAAGGTCACAGTTATCTAAATCTGTGTCTACAGTGATAGAGCAGAGCTGGTATTCAATCAGGTCTGATCCAGAGCTCTGCCTTCAATCACTAAACAGCAAACATCAAAGTTCTCTCTCTCTGACCTACCTACTCTACAGTCACGACGTTCTATTTTTAAATTGAACTTTCTATTATTTTTCTGAGTCACTCCTAATGTCTTAGTCATCCCCTACAGATCAAGGTTCACATTCCGTGAAAATGATGAAAAACTCAATAAAGTAGGCACATTATATCACTTATAAACATATGGCAAGAGCCAATATGCTATCTCAATGTAAACTGATCACAAATAGGCAAAAAATATTTTTAACAAACAAAAATGACTAAATCTATGCATCACTAATACATGTTAAGAAATGAGTCTATTAAAATATTCTTAACTATACATAAAATTTTACAAAGTGATGAGATTTTGAGAACCACCTACTACATTGAATTTTCCATTCAAATACAACTGTTTCATTCACATTCATAAAGCAGCTATAGTTGTTGTTCTGATCAGGACATTAAATACCTTTATCGAGTACATGTATGTGTGTATTTGCTCTTCTGCTCGATTTATCTAAATTACAAGTAACTAAATTATCTAAATTACAAGCAACTGTCTGTTGCAGCACTGCTGCCCATAACACAAATCTTTTCAGAAAGCAGAAGGATCACTGAAAATGCAGTTTTGGCAAACATTTTCCCAATTCACTTGTTAAGACAAGTTTTCAAACAGGGCAGCTATAGTCTTTGTCAGTCACTAATATTTAGTTGCTATACAATTACACCTCCCATTAATTCTGACATTTCAACGTTTTCTAAAAACTTTTGACTGCATATGAATCCCAACCACAAGTTTACAGGTAAGAATATAAACTGCTCAGGGTTATCCGAATGGTATGAAGTATAGCCAGGACCTTGTGAAGTGGTAAGTGATCTCTTCTCAGTAAGGGACCCTAACTATCCTACATTGTAGATTTTCTTATCTCCCAATGAGGAAAAAAGTGATTTTAAGATTTTCTGAGGTCATGAAAGAAAATAAGGCAGCATGTTTAAAGTTACTTGTTTTGTTAGGGGGTAAAATCCTTTCAGATATAAGTTACTCTGATTTCTTTTCAGAGGTACATTAAATTGGGTTTAAATTTCCTGTCAGAGAACACTAGCTTCAAAATTATTTTGAAAGGTGAGAAAGGCCTGACATAGAAAACTGGAGTATATACAATGTGCTAAATTTAAGTGTAAAATGCAGAAGTAGAGGGCTAAACTTTTTGCAGTAGTTCATGTGAAACAGATTAGAGATGCTAGTTGATCAAAAATTTATATCCCTTAAGTATAACATGAGTGCTGAAAATACTACCACAATAACAGTTAGTACTATACTACCACAATAATAGTTTGTACTAACAGCAGTATCCAAGCTAAAAATATTTATATCATAGGACTCTGAGTTAGTTGGATTACGTCTGCAGTATAGATTTGCATTTGATGTCACTGTCAAATGGTTTCACAGCAACTGTTTAGGAACACGGATATGGAATCATCCTGTCAAGGTGAGGATGAACAAGATCAGAAGAACCTTAGTAGATTTAGCCCAGAAAAAGACAGGACACACATAATTAGATATTATTTTACACTGAACACATGAAATACCTTTTCAGTTAGAACAGTATAAAGCTGATAAAATGCTGATTAAAGCTAAAGCTTGAGAGATGGCTACATTTATGACAGAAATAAAATAGGAGTAATGCTGAGGTTTGTTTTTTTTTAACTTTTCCCTCACTGTATTATTATAACAAGGCAATTTTAATTTTGATGTTTTAAAATAATGATTATGAATGTTAATGGTTTTGAGATACATGAGAATTTTTTCTCTTGCCAGGACTTTTAACAGGTTACATAGATAAAAATATGTCATAGTTACACTATGTCTGTATTTTCTTTTATCTCTAAAAGGTTATTTTTCTGTTATAATTCTTATAAATTCATAATAGGAAAATAGTTAACAAAATTTTTCTTCAAAATAAACTTTACTACAAAGAATTCATTCTGTTAAGCAAAAGCATAACAGGTTATTCATCAGGATTGCATAATATTTTCTTCGGTGCTAATAAACCCTTTCCCAAGGCAAGGAAAGTACTTTAAATGTTTCTATACTAAGCGGCCATTATGCTTGGCCAGTATACCAAGTAAAAATCTGCAAGTTGCTTGTGCAACTTACACTGGCTAAAACAAAAGCCAAGACAACAAATTTCACACTAAAAGTGTATCTAAATAAACTAGACTATCTGTATAGGTTTTCAGAAGCTGTACTTTGGACTAGATCCAATAAGAACCTAAAAAGAAAAACAAACCTATTTTTCTCATCTGTTCAATATTTCATAAAAACGTCTTCAGTCTAATGGAAAGGATAGCTTTATTACCTGATCATACTATTTACAAGTGACAGGACTTTGTGGATGTGGGCTTAAGAGAGAAATTTTTTACGTGATGCAATAAAGCACTTGATTTTTTAAAATCCAAATTACGATAAAGTAGACTCAACTGGGTAAGCCTTGTAGAGTGAAGAACTCCCCATATCCAATGCTGTAGAACAAGAAGGAGCAGCTCCAACTACACTTTTGGGAGATGAATTTGCTGACATGGTCATAGTTCTTTCTATGCAACAGAGAAAAGGGCTTCTTTGTGGGAACTGCATCACGCTTCCCTACACCATCCCATAGCACCCTAGAAGGGCACAGAAAAGATTGTAGCTTACTATTAAAGGCCAGTAACCATATCCTGATTTTTTTTTCCTTATCTTGATTTTTAATTAACCAATGATCAGCAAATATGCTTTGATCATTAACTTAGTAAAATATCAGAAGTATATAAAATCACCAATGAAGGTAATTAATTTTAATGAGGCCCTGGTGCTAATCTTATTATATACCTACCAGAAATATTCCAAACAAAATAATTCATTTAAAAAGTTACATAACCCTGCAGAGTATGGATACACCATAAGTAATTCTAACTAGACTCTGATCTTAGAAACCTTAATTGTTTCCATGTTTCTGCCTCTGTATGTATTATCACGGTAAACAATTTTATACCTTTTTTAAAATGGAAGCATTCTCAACAGTTCTAGGTTTCCAGACAACTTAAAAATAAACTTTTAAAAGAAGTTCAAAACCACTGTCCGCCCACCATATCCCAACATCATGCAAAGTAGAGATGTTCACAATCACAAAATGCTGTGTTAGTTATGTTCTGGTTGTTGGACAGTTTTGTTTTTTTTTTTTAGTGAAAATACGTTAGTGCTTATTTTTTGCAAGAATTCTGACAGGTATTTATTTTACTGACAGTAATAGGTGGGGGAATATACTTCTTGTATATTTTTAAAAAATCAATTTTCCTTATATAATCTATTTAATAGAAGTGTCCTTTTCATTTTTTATGTGTTTTTACCTCAAAAAGATAAAAAAATTGGGGCTTCTGAAAGCATTTAAAACATTTAATCACATATATAGGATATTTTAATCATTTCATTCATGATTAAAAAGAAATTGAACCAAGACAAATTCTTACGTTGATACAATTGAGCAGCTGACTCTTCTAAGCCCTAAATTAAGTAAAGAGGTAGCTAAAACCACCTTTTCAGGTTCTGTGACTGTATAAGAAATTATCTATCATCACAAGGAAAACGTAGGTTATGTAAGACCATAGTATTTTTTCCCTCTAACTTACAATGTGATAATGGAGGAAAATATCCTGACTGAGGAGAAGGGGAGAGGAGATCAATGGAAAAGAATTCACACACCACTTATGGACCATTTTAGGAAATCCTGATTTTCCCTTTTGACATTAGTTTTCCTATCATTTCCATGGTTAAGTTTCCTAGGCACAATATAGAAATAAATTAAAAAAACCTTACACAACTGAGATAAAACAATAAATAGGTGCATACAAGTGTTACCTTTGGTTTAGAATGGAGGGTTGCTCTGTGTTCCATCCACCTCCATTTCCAGTGAGCATGGTAACTTGTTTTGTCAGTTTATTTGAAATGTCTTCACATTTGTTCATAAGCCTTATAACTACATCCCTTTCTTGAATCAGTGTTTTACAGTGCCATATCAAATCTTCTGATAAGCCATTCGTTTTGGACATCTTTGTGAACTATGGCATGAAAAGAAAAATAATTTAACAGTTCAGATCTAAAGTCAAACGGAGAGTCAATCTCAATTTCTTTCTCTGTGAAGGAAAAAAGTTTCTTAAACTTTTATTAATGACCTTCCTTAATCAAGTGCAAAGACAACTGGCATTTTCATTATCATATTTCTCTTTGATAAATCTCACTGCCATCTTAAACTCATCATGTTGAAATAAAATACATCTTTCTCTTCAAAATACACAATCCCAAGCTTGTTACTTTGATTCTAGTAGCTGTTCTCTTATGGGAGAAACTCTAATGTAATTGTTTATGTCTCCTATCAGTCATTTTTTTGCCTTTGAAACTCGATTCGTGTCTATTACCAAAGGCAACAATGCCAATGTAATAACTGCAGACCAGATCTCTTATTTTTGTCACTTCCTATGAATGACATACAGTCATATGACTATAAGATTAATTTTTCTGAAACATACTTTTCCCTATCTAGCATCAAAGTACAACCCCTCAAGCTTTCAAAACCCCAATTATTGATATTGTCCCTTGATATTTTTGGAGAAGGCAATGGCAGCCCACTCCAGTACTCTTGCCTAGAAAATCCTATGGACGGAGGAGCCTGGCAGGCTGCAGTCTATGGGGTCGTGAAGAGTCGGACACGACTGAGCGACTTCACTTTCACTTTTCACTTTCATGCATTGGAGAAGGAAATGGCAACCCACTCCAGTGTTCTTGCCTGGAGAATCCCAGGGACGGGGGAGCCTGGTGGGTTGCTGTCTATCACGACCGAAGTGACTTAACAGCTTGATATTTTACCCTAAACTGAGACTAATACTTGGAAAGATACTGCCTGAATCAAAAGCTAACTGTGACCAATTCGACAGTTTGATTAAACTTAAAAATAATATAAATTTCAATACAAGACTTGGATAAATGGTTTTGTGTGAAAACTCAGAATTTCTTTCAAAATATATTCGTATTTATTTTTCTAAAGGAGATACTGACTACTTGACAATGTAGAAGTTTTAACAGAATTAGAATTTTTCCACAGAGTTGAAAAATAATATACCCTGAAAAACTGTAAAAAAAAATTTTTAGCGTAAACGATTAGAAAAAATCCCAGTAGCTATCTGAAAGCTGTTTGTTGGACAAAAAGAAAATAAACAAAATTCAGAACAGAATAAAGCTAACTAAACTAAAACCATCTTATCAAGATAAAAACCACACGATTTTGACTCATGACATCTTACTTGGCATATTTTTTCAAGTTGTAACAAGAATCTCATTAACAACTCTAAATAATCCCTGTTATCACAATATTTCTAAGTTCACAGAAAAGCTCAAGCAATAGAAATTTAGTAGAGGGTATACTGAGAAAATTTCATAAGAAATAGTTTATATTAATACACTGTTTATATCTAACTTAGAGTAAGTTGGTAAGAAATGAAATTTTTAATCTTTCCCAAAGCCATATTATTACTGGACTGCAGGAATAAAAAACATAACAAAACAAAGATGCAGCATGCCAAAAAACAGCACTGTGAAATACGAAGTCATCTGCCCACTACTTTATTTTTTCACAAGGACAACATATATTCATAATCACAATGTAAACTTCCATTTGGTACTTCCAGGGAAAAGATTTACACATAAAGAATGGGATATGTAGGAATCGGTGCCTTGAAGACTTTAAGGAGGTTCTACTAGAACTTTTAATTACAGTATTTTTATTTTTAAATGGAACCCCCCAAAACAATCTCATGTCTATTATAGAGTATGTTGTTTGTAATATGTGTGAGAGAGAACCAACAAGAATACCCAGGGGAAAAAAAAAAAGGAACATACAGTGTGTGCTTTGTATGTGCCAGAGACTGCTAGGTAAGACTCATTAAGTCCCCACAACAACTGCAAGATCAGTCCACCAGTTCCGGATGAATAAATCAAGGCTCGATTCCCAAGGTTATAAAGCAGGAGGAAAAGACTCCAGTCCATGCTCTTTTCACTAAAAACTAGTAAGTAACTCCCCAAATAAAACAAAATAAAACTGTGACAGTTAAAAAACAAAAACCCTTTTTTTCTCGCAAATAACTGCCATTTATTGTACGTTTTATCTTTAAATAAAATAACAATTTTATTTATCACTACCATGGCTGGTAAACATACCTGGTATACAGACACATTCCCTATTCTCATGTGGTTTACAGTCATTAGGAAAGACACACAACATACAATTTTAAGTGTTAACAACTGGTATTACAAGTTGTTGTTCAGTCGCTAAGTCGTGTCTGACTCTCACAAGGAAAAGAAAACAAAAGTTCATGCGTATAATATAATCGAGGAAGTCCTTTCAGAGTAATAAGGCCAGAAATCGCACAGAACAGTTTTGACTCAAAAAAGATCAATTTACTATGTCAGAACCTAATAGAAGTAAGATATAAACATACATTAAACAAACAACTAATCAAACATTACCACTTCCTGATGAAAGAACACATCACCAACCATTTAATAGTACTGGTGGGAACACCTAATTCTAATTCTGTTACTTCTAATTCCACAGAAAATATAACCAGGAAAGTCCAAACTGGGACGCTATAGAACAAATGATCCAGTTTCCTCACCAAAGATCACAGGAAGGGTTGGGGCAGGAGGGAGGGAGAGAGGCAGAGGAAGGTGTGGGAGATGGGGAATGGAGGTGTAGCGGGGAGGACAGATGAAACAAGATTCAAGTGGGTAACTGAAGCTGGAGATGAGTACACAAAGGTACTCTAATTTTTATGTCTGATATTCTTATAGGGGCAAGGATGGGGTATGCAAAACGCAACTCATTTCACAATGCTCTAACAGTCTGATTGAGACTAGTCAACTTGACATTTTGGATATTTTTGAAGTCAAAGTTTCAAAACGTAACTCCCCGAGCTTCTCACACTCTTTACCCCTATTTCCATACAAGACAGCCAACATTAGAGATGATCCAAGTTATTACTGTTAGTTTAGAATTTAGATCTAAGTAGTGATACACTGTCAAGGAATGTAAGACATCAGTTTCATTTCTCGTCAGAAAGAGAAAAAAGTTTCACTGTTTGATAAATTTGCTAATATTAGCTTTAGTAATAAGTAATAGTAAATGCAAAACATCTCTCTCATGTAAATGAAGACTCTAGGGAGCAGTTCAGATCTGGTAGAGTGGTTCCAAAAACCAAAACTTCTACTTTGTTGCTTCAATATCCTCGCTTGTGGTTCCCAACATCATACCAACAGGAAGAAGAAATCATTTAAGGACTCTTTCAAAAAAATCACAGTATACTTCTGTTATATCTCACCGGACAGGAATTTGTCAAATTACCAAAGGGAGGCTAAAAAAAGTAGTCTTAAATATACTGTGGGTAATGTCACCTGTCATAAACCTGTTTTAAAGCACAGAGTGGGTTAAGAAGACAGAAAAACGATTTGATCCAGAAAAGTTTGACTCAGTATGTCTAGAAACGACACTGATGAACGAGTAGAAAACTACAGTGGCTTCTTAACATTTCACTAATAATATATTGTGGGTATCTGCAGCTAACGTTTTTCAAGAGACAGGCGACTGAACAGGCACTTACTTTCCAGTCCTCAGACTGGTCAGCACCACAACTGCAGCCCATTTACAGATGAAGAAACGGAGGAACAGAGAGAACTTACTTAAGGGCATGTAAGTTGCGAGAAAATGTCAGAACTGGGACTTAAAACGAGGCCATTTAGCTCCACTCTGTTATTCAATCACTTCCTAGTAGGTATTTATAAAACCAGGGTACTAAATAAAGAGGCATGAAACCCAAAGAGAGAAAAACAAGTTTCCTCAGGATGTCAGGGAAATCAGACCCCAATGTAGCAACTGATCATTTGACCTATGAACAACCAGTCCAAACCACAGCAGGTCTTAAGACTCCAGAGGACTTTTTCAAGAAGATGAAACTGATAAAATATCTGAAGTGTTTAATAACTGAGGGGAAATTCAGACAACTAGAGAAGAGTCTAGAATTGAAGTAACAAGTATATATACAAACTAAGAAAAGAGAAGAATCAAGACAGCTAATAATTAGGGAAAACAAAATGCTGAGCAAGGGAAAAAAAAGCAATCATGTTGTATATTACAAGGTTCAGTTATGAAAGATATTTGCATAGTCTAACAAAGTAGACACTAAAAAATTTTTCAAAATTATCATATTAACATATTGCTAGGCCTGGGAAATGGGCATGTGAGACAGTGAGAAGAGAGCTAATCCTACCCCAATGCTATAATGTCTTGTGTCATGTCAACAAATAAGCCCTGCAACTGAAAAATTTAGAAAAGCATTATGTTTATATTACCTAGAGATATAAAAGTGATAAGAATCAGATAAGATGTGGAAGTAATTATTTGCAGTACAAGAAATGGGCTAGGAAGCAGATGGATATGGATTTTCAGGGAGAACAAGGCTGTAGAATTATTTAACCTGTTTATCTAAATATATGCATAAATAATAAACATTTTAAAAATCCAACATTTAATTTCAAAATATTTTCATCAAGTGTGTGTGGAGGCAGGGGAAATGGGCATCTCCCTCTAAAGAAAAGGCATAAGAAAACTACTGTTATGTCAAGTGGGATCTACTAAGAAATCTAAAGTTGTTGATGAGCATAAAAATATGACCCTAATTATATAATGTGAAATATACAAACATACACATAGGATACTCAGTAAATCTTAAGTGGCGACTATCTTTGGTAGAATTTTGGCTAAACTTGACTTTTTCTTCTTGCATGTACTGTTTCAACTTTAGACAAAACAAATTCTTTTTTAAAAAATGATAAAGCTATTTCTTTCAGAGGGAAAGAAAAAGTTATTGATAGTAACTGGATAATTTCATGAAAAAAAGGACATCAACATGGCTCTGATTACCATCTCTTTGATTAAAAAGTATTACTTTAAGGCCTTTAATGTTTTTAAAATAGTCACAAACTGAAGTACCTATCTCCTGCCACCACGTGTCGCTCTTACAGCACAAGTAACTGAATTTCTAAGGGAAGGGGAAAATTGTTTAAAAGCAGACTTAATTTCCCACCTAAATAAAAAGTGGCACAGCAGCTTACAAAGTACTTAAATGCATATGTAATTTCAAAATAAATATTTACCAAACTTACAAAAGTGAAAACAAAGCCTGAATACAGCAATCTTCTTCATTTTATTGAAGCCGCCCTATCAGGAAGTAGTACACATTACAATGCATCAAGTGACAAATTCACAGACACTTTACAATAACCACCAGGAAAACAAAGCAAAAGAAAAGTTGCAGTACAAGTTACTAGAGGATGGGAGCAGCACAGCAAGGAGCTTAGTGTTTCCACGTGAGCTAAACCTTGTTTGCTTGTTAACAGTCAAAGGAAACTGCATTTATACTGATCTAAATGTTATGGAAGTAAATGCACACATGAAAACACTTTAGGTTGAGTTACTTACATAGAGTTAGCTATTCATGAATCTTCAATTGATCAGTATACACTACTGTTCTGATTAAAGTATAAAGGTGCAACATATAAGGTTATCATAGACATAATAGTATCTCCACCTTACTTTGCACAAAGCTAAATAAAAATTCAGTAAGCGGTGGATGAACTGGTGCCATCAAATGTGTGAAATCTGGCAATAAAAACCCCAATTTTACCACATTAACAGTACATGTTTTTAAACTAATAACATTTTGGTTGGCTATATCTCCAAAGTCTACATGACTTAACAATGTGGCTTCTCACCATAAGCACATACTTTACTGCTATTAAGCAGAAAAATAAGAGAAATGGAAAAATTATGAGGAAAATTGGACAATCTTTAGATTTTGATTTTTAAAAAAGATATAAAGCTGCAAACATAAATACCCTCACATAATGCACTTATTTTGTTAAAAAAACATAATTTTCCTCATGTAAAATAAAGGCGACTAGAATATCTCAGAGTATTTTTTAAAAGTGTACTTCTCTAACAAAGTCATAATCATATTGTTCAACTTTTGTTTTAAAAGATACTAAGATAATTTTCACATTCAAATTAATTTTATAATAAAACAAGACAACGAAATACTAATCCCCATCAATGTTATGGAGACTGTCATCTGGGCAAAAATCATAATTAAAATATATGTGTATACTTGATTTATTGGTTCAGTTTGCACTGTAATGAAATATCTAATGAGTTTTTAAAGGTCTGCCAAATTCTCCAATCCTTAAGACTAAAATAAGCTTCAACAATAATGTCTAGTTTACTAGACATTTGTACACTGCTCTTAATATGCCTTGTAATTTTCACTTGAGTATGACTGAGGGACATAATTAAAATTTCAACTGTCATAGGAATTTCTAAAAATAGTAGTTATGAAAACAAAGGTAAATGCTATTTCTTTTGTTTCTTTTTGAAGTAGCTCACAGGTGTGTTAGTAAGCCTCTCTGATTAATAGGGAAGAAGTAAACTATAACATGCTTTTTTTTTTTTACCAAAATGTACATAATATTGACTTTCCTTTAATAACTTTTAAGACGTTAAATTGCTCTTTAAACTAGTCTCATTCAAAATTCTAAAGTAACTGAAAGGAGAAGTTTAAAGTCCTAAACAAATTAAAACGTAAAGCTCATACATACTGACTTGCTAATTTTAACTGTTTATTTCCCAAAAGTTACATTTACTTTTTTTTTTTTACTAAAGTACTGTATATGCTAAACTCAAGTGGCCAAGCTTGCTTTTTAACTGCTATATAAAATAATCAACATAATATGAATGGCTAGTGAAAACAGTCTTTATATTCAACTTTAAGAAAGGGAGCAAGATGTTTTAGGAGGTTTAAGTAGATAATCTCTAAATTCATGTCAAGACTAATTTAAACTATGCCAATTAATTAGTAGGGGAAATATGCTTTCTACATGCTAAGTTGTTGAATATTTTTCAAAGCATCTGGGACATATCACTCTGGTATAATTTACTTTTACTGTAAGATATGTGGGCAAGTGGTTACAGTGACTAAACACACGGGCGCAGATAATTGCATTCCTTATTAAATAAATCAGAATCTCAACAAGCCTGAGCAACCCAACTCTGCAACAACATAGGAGACCATTCAAGATTAAAAGAAAGAAGAAAAGGAAGAAAATAAGAACAAGAAAGCCCTTCAGCAAATACTTTAACAAATAAATCACTTAGGCAAAGCCAAACAAGTTTTGAAAGGGCCTGCTTTGACAGATGTTCTCTGTAAAAGCAAAAGCTTTAGGCAAAATGAATGTCTTTATTTATTTATTTTCAAAGCCACAGAATATTAGTAATGTTTCTTTATTTTTCAAATATTTTAATTTTTTAAAAATTGCTATTTACAGCCATTGTTCAGGGACCTTCCCCCACTGCCACTTCAAGATACTCATCAAGGGAACTTAGGTTCACACAGATTTGACCAAGTACAAAATTAATCACAAAGCAACTTTACTCCCTAAGTTAGAGAATAAAACTTAAAAACTTTATAAAGCATCAAGAGTTACTTCATATTCTAAAGCTATAAAAAATCATCTATATTGCTTTCACAGCAGAGCTTGTTTAGAATTCGTGCTCGAAAAGCCCACATTTTCATAAAAGATAAAGCAAAATTTAAAAGACAAGAGTTCTTATTTTTTTCTGTATGAATAAGATTTGCTGAGTGTTGACATTTATAAAACTCAAAATACAGGTATTTTAGATAAAACTTGTTTACAGGAAATGAAATTTCAGAGAATGATCATGCAAAGTGTACTTACCAATGCTTATGCCTTCCCTTCACCTAACGCTTGAATTCTAGGCTTCCACACACTTTTCTATCTTTCCACTTAAAAACGCTGCAGCCTGCTACACTCCATAAAATGGCCGCGTTGTTTAACCAAGAAAAGCATGTTAGAGATTGAGCTGTCATTTTTAAAAGAAAAAGAAAATAAACAACTGCTTCTTTTGTGGTGAAGCATAAAACACTTAGGCTGGCATTTTGAATCATGGAGCTCCCCTGGATGTTGCTATTGCTCTTCAAGTAGTTGTTGTAAAATTTCTGCCACATTCTTGCTTTCTGCATGGTGTCTCAGCAGTAACAGATCAGAACAGGCTAGCAAACAACTCCTTCCTTAATGGTAAGCTCTAATTTCTTCTTCTGCAGTGAAATGAACCAAGTTTCTATGCAAAAAAATGAGTGACAGTATGCCCAGCCAATCAGCTTGGGGTTTTTCAGGAAAATCACCCCCTAATTCATTCAAAATTAGGTCATATGACACTATTTGAAATACTATTGGCTTAGAATGGTAAGTAATGTTTGACTCTACACAGGATAAGGCCACCCATCTATGCTTCCCTAGGCTGAAGACACCTTGACTATGAACGGTACAGTGAAAACACACACACACTTACACAGGGGGAAAAAAATGTAGCCTTACCAGAGCTTCCCAACTATTAAAGGGCCGGAGTTCTGTTATCTTCTGAGCCTTTTTCTGAGAACACTGAGGAATCAAAGTAAGTTCACCAATTGAAGCATCTTGAAGGAAGTGGAGGATTTTACCTTTATAGCCATCCTCCATCACTTCTTCACCACTACTATAGTCCTCGTCTAGCGAACTACCGACATCAGAACCTGAATCATATTCAGAGTCTTCAATAACTCTTTTAGGATTAAATACATTTTTTTTACGTTTCTTGTTAAAACCATTTTGTGGTTTCATGGAACATTTCTGTTTCAGTTTTGTTTTAGCTGCATTTTTAGGATAATTTTGACTTCTTGAAGAAACCTCTTTTCCATTTGGAAACTCACTCGGTGAAGCATACTGCATATCTGAGTACAAAGAAAGACAAAAATAACTATATTAGAAAGATATAAATTAAATATAAAGATATAAGACTTCATATAAGATATAAAATTTCATATAAGAAAAATATTTAAAACAGTATTCATGTGTTTTTCAATACAGAATTCAATTACAATTTATTGTTACATCTTGATTTGCCTTAAAGAGAAATACTGAAGTAGAGTATGAAATTATACAATGAATTATTAGTTTCAAAAACAGGTGGTAACTTCTTTCTTAAAATGAATTAAATATAAATCCTCATTTTCTATCAAAGATTCTGAGAATGTAAATGGCAGCTGCATATACATAAGACACCCACGATGGTATTTAGCAGCCCCATCCCCAGGCCAAAACTGACGGGTATTAGAAAAACAACGCTCATCATAAATTAAAACTATCCATTTTATAATTAATTTTCCCATCATCCATCTCCACTATTCATCTTTACTAAAGATAGGTTCATCTTCACTAAAAGTCATTGACATATATTATTAAAAAGCACCACTACTTTATCACTGATTAATCTGTTATATTCCATGGATTTCTAAGATGTCTGTGATTGAAGGTACATTTATTTTACATACTAGTAAGAAATATGAACAATTAATCTATAATCATTATTTTATTATCTAGAATGCCTTACTTATTCAAAGAGCTTTGAGACCTTGCACATTTTCACACATTCATTTTTGTACATGTATTAAAAAATAAGAAAAATAAACTGAATTTCTTCACATTTGTAATCCTTCTCTTCTGAATCTTATTTCAGACTCAGAACTGATGATATTGGTGGCTTTCTTTTCTCCACACAATATCATTCTCTGTGCCATCAAGAGCACTTGTTGTACAGCATTACCTAAAATAATTCATTAATAAAAACAACAAAAAACTAACAGCCATTGTGTTGGGATTTAAAAAATTGGCTTTGTAATTAAGAAGAGCTAGTCTACTTGATTCCTACTTAGGAATGTTACTAAACATGTGTGGTTCAACTTCTCCCCACTATTTCTCTACCCTTAAGTTCCTAAAGTTAAAAATATTCCACTGTGGGATCAGTGACTTTCTTCCATGCCAGCGACACTCAACTTGTAAGTTTCTGATACTGATGCTTTTGATATTCATATAGTGTAGGTGAGGACATCTATCTTACAATGATTACAAGGAATACAGGGAACTGGTTTCTAATATCTCTTGCAATCCCATTCTCTGGTTATTAACTAATAGGTTTTTCTTACATACTATAATATAATATATTGGGAAGTATGAATTTTCTATAATAATATAGAACAGATAATTACCTTGGTCTTCTGCAAATACTTTTAAAGATTCTAAAGCCTCTGTGTACATCCATTCATGTTCCTTGAGTACTTCCCTTAATTCCTAGAAATAAGTCATTGATCTTTTTATTAAAAATCTAGAATTAATGACTTGTTGAAAAGAAAAGTTTTATACTTTAAAAAATAAATCACTTAAAAACTTAAAAGAATTCATATCTGATGATTTCACACTTGCTTTTATGTTGCTCTTTACAAATGCTTTCTGTATATACAATTTCACTTCCATAAATATACAATAGTCTTTCTTCAAAGGGAAGGAAGCTTGACAGTTTTTGCATTTCTACTCTTGCTGATGAGTACTCTGAACACCAGAATATCAAAAAATGTTTGCTCAGTTGAACTTCAACACGCAGTTAAGCTTTTTCATAAACTGATAACTTCAAAATGTAATTTGAACATACGTAAAGAACCAGTATAGCAACAAGACTTTGCCTTTAGCTCATCAGAATTTAGCAGATGTGCATATACCTGAATAAATCAATATAGGTATAAATGTATTCCCAGTGTGAAACAAATAACGTGTTTCCAAGTACAATATGATAAAACAGAGGCTCTTTTAGTAATGGCATGCTTGGCTTGGGTCTTTACTGACTCTGAAAGTATTTTTAATACCTAGCAAATAAACTAAAGATTATGGAATATCAAGGCACTTTATTTATTACACTTTAAAATTCCTTACAAAAAAATCAAAGGTTGAGAATATGAAGAAAACTAAAAGAAGTTACTTGGGATTATAGATAACTTTGTATTTTATATATGAGTTGACAATTATTACTACAATTATATTTATTATGCTTACATGATGTTATCATTATAATGGTGATATTATAGTATCAAATAAGGCAAATAAACAAGGTAAGCAAGTTATACAAATATGTTTTATAATATTGATAAATAAGTTAAATTAAATATAATTAGAAAAATGCAAAAATCACTCTAAGCTTTTCATGCAGTTGACCTCAAAGACTATCTATTTTGTAATACAAACAGCACACACTGATTAAATACCTATATATGAGTACTCACCTCTTTATCAAAATTGGGAAATTCCTTTTGTAATTTCAACACAATACTTTCCTGCTTTTCCCAGTTAGTGCTAGACTCTGCAGATTCATTTGACTCTTCTCCCTAATGGGGACAAAAGAAAAGAGAACCCTTAAGAGATCATCAGAAAAACTGTCGTAAGACAGTCACATTTGTATTTTGACTCAATTTGAAAGCTTTCACATTCCATCAAGAAGAATTCAAAAATGCTTTTTTTTGTTCATGTGAAAGTTGACAAATTTATATCTTAAGAATAAAAATATTATTTATTGGTTTAAGATCACTCAAAGACCCTGACTACATATCCAGTAACTCATACTTCACTCATATTGATACAATGCTCAAAATGAGAGATATTTGGTAAAACAACTAGAATGATACCAAGACTAACTTGAAATAATTCAGGTGTAAATATTAGCTGCTGAGTCTCAGCATAAAGGCGACACAGTAACAAAGGAACTTGTGTGAAACTAAACAATATATAAGGTAGACATTAATTTGGGGGTAACTGGCTACTCAGACACTATCTCTTTCCTCTCTCACTTAACTTCATCTGAAGAAACTGGTTCCACATTTAAACAAAAAAACCCCCAAGATCTCTGGGGTTCACATATAGGAGAAATCTTGTATTTTGTCGATCTAAAAGCATCTATTTATGTTGCTAAGAACTGTACCACATGCTCTACACACAAAAGAGAAAAAAGTAGTTTCATACTTTCTCTTCTACCTCCTTTCTTGTCCAACAACAGTGCTATTTTTTATTACCTAACAGAGAAATATCTAAATTGTGAGCAATACCTCCCTCACAAACAGGAATAAGAGGAAGTTCCACTAGAGAGAGATAGAAAATGCTAGGGAAGTTAGGAGTAGGAAGAAGAAAACTGGACATGTTTTTTGTAACAGTAATTGGCCTGTTTGGGCTGGAGCACAGAGACTACGGAAAGGCTATAAGGTTGAAAAATTAAACCAGAGCTAATACTGCTTAAGGCCTAGAATGCCAAACTGAGGTCAGTCTTCATTCAGAAAGCAATGAGATTTTTGAGAAGGGGAATAATGAAACACTAATATTTGGAGAAAGCACTGAAAAGCTATCAAAATTTCATACTGCCATCCTTGCTTTATACAGATGAAGACACTGAAACTCCAAGAACAATCCTTTTAAAGATCACAGATGGACAATGACCAGATGAGGTACAAACAGAAACTTAGGTCTTTAGATCAGTGTTTTTCCATTACCTAAGTGTTTCCTAAACTTTAGTTATTCCCACAGCACATTCATGATTTTAAATAAGTCAAATGTCATCAAAGGATGAAGGATAAACAAATCGTAATATGCATATAAAATAGAATATAACTCTGTCCTAAAAAAAGGGAGGGGGGAAATGAAGTACTTATACATGCTACAACATGGATGAACCTCAAAAATATTAACCTAAGTAAAAGAAGCCAGACACAAAAGGTCACATATGATTACATTTATATGAAATTCTAAGACAAAAAGCCAACTGGTGGTTGCCAGACGCTAGGGGGAGAGGAGAATGGGGAGAAACTGCTTAAGATGTACAGCATGATATTACTGGGTGATGAAATATTTTGGAACTAGATAGAACTTATATTTGCAAAACATGGGGAATGTACTAAATGCCACTGAATTTTTAATGGTTAATTTTATGCTATGTGAATCTCATCTATAGAAAAAAGTTATTTGGAAAATAGTAACCAGTCCATCCTAGAGGAAATCAGTCCTGAATATTCACTGGAAGGACTGATGCTGAAGCTGAAACTCCCAATACTTGGGCCACTTGATGCAAAGAACTGACTCATCTGAAAAGACTCTGATGCTGGGAATGACTGAAGGCGGGAGGAGAAGGGGATGAAAGAGGATGAGATGGTTGGATGGCATCACCAACTCAACGGACAGAGTTTCAAATAAGCTCTGGGACTTGGTGATGGACAGGGAAGCCTGGCATACAGCAGTCCATGGGGTGGCAAAGAGTCGGACACGACTGAGCGACTGAACTAAACTATCTTTTGGGATTTAAATATATTAAAGCACATATTAAACATTCAGCAGGTTGTGTGTCTATCATTTGCTCTTTGATCTTGGACCCCACACTTCTGTCAGCTCTGCTAATTCCTGATGACTGAAAATACCTATGCAGTTCAGTGGTTATTCTGGAGCTTCACAAAAGCCAGGTGATACATGAACTCTGGGCTCAAATCATATCAGTGGGCCCAAGAGTTATGAATCAATCCTGCAGTTACACTTCTAGTTCCAGAATGCAGAGTCGGAACTGACATATTTGGCACTGGCAGAAATTCCACATCAGCCCCTTGACCCATGGAGTAAGGGCCACAGCTATAGAAAATAGCAAATCTAAGGCCCTAGAACTGTCCCTCTGACAAAGTAGCAACACCATATCACTGAAGGAACTGCAGAGACTGGCACCACCATCTCAGACCCCAATGTAATGTGCCTCCTTGGCCTATACCAAAGCAAAATGAGTCTTAGAGAATTATTTTAAATTATCATATGCAAACAACAGATGACGACCCCACATGCAGCTCCTATACCAGATGTATTTTTTCTGGAGAAAATCAATGTTACTACACAATTATTAGTTTAGCAGTAATTAAGGAAGACAAGAAGCTCTTTTCACCTGGGCGGGTAAGTGATGAAGGTGCAGGGTAAGTGATGAATACACCTTCATGCTTTCAGGGCTGTACGTCTCAACTCTCTTTCAAAAAATATTACCTAAGGACTTTGATAGTTTTGCAGAGTCCACAGTGTATCACTTTGGTCCTCTACACTGAAGACATCACCTAAGTTGGACTTAACGAGGAGGAAGCAGTGACTGTTTTTAGATGGCCTTAGTAAGATATATGCATGCTAGAGTGGCAAATATGCCGAATGCTCAGTCTCTCAGTTATGTCTGACTCTTTGCAGCTCCATAGACTACAGCCTGTCCAGGCTCCTCTGAATTTTTCAGGCAAGAATACTGAGCAGGT
Source organism: Redunca redunca (assembly GCA_006410935.1). NCBI lineage: Eukaryota > Metazoa > Chordata > Mammalia > Artiodactyla > Bovidae > Redunca > Redunca redunca. The sequence goes on along the minus strand of SJYQ01005734.1, from coordinate 309,172 downwards.
TGTCAAGTCCTACTCCAGGGATCTTCCCAACCCAGGTACTGAACCCATGTCTCTGGCGTCTCCCAGAACTGCTAGGTGGATTTGTTACCATTGTGCTACCTGGGAAGCCTACCACCCTCAAATTCTGGGGTCTACCACTTTCATGAATTATATGGAGGTCCAACGTGAAGCATGCTGCAAATTTTACTCTGAAAGGAAAAAAACAAAAGACAAATGGCTGGACATTGTGGCCTCTGAGAAAGAGGTACAACACTTTATTCGGCCTCTTGGGAAGCTGGAGGCAAGGTATACTTCAGTTCAGTGTAAGCTACTCTGATCTGTTGATGAATAATCTGTAAGACTGTTAGGAATGGGGCCTAGATTAAGAGAAGGCTTTGGAGTAGGTCCAGGATGCAATGCAAGTGCTTTGCCACTTGGATTTTGCGACCAGCGAGTAGACGCAGTGCTTATCAAAGAATCTGTGGCTCATGAGGACGTTGCATAAAGTCTCTGGCAATCCCCAACAGGAAAATCACAGCAGAGACCCATGTGGCTTCAAAGAAAGGTCATGTCCTCTTCTGCTGACAACTACAGCCTGTTCCACTATAACATGACACATTCATTTCCAAAAATTATTGCACCATGCAAAATCATGAAAATAAAAAGCCACTGGGCTGAGGAAAATTGTGTTAGAGGTATCACGTTCAAGAACTTCATTAGTTCAGTTCAGTTGCTCAGTCGTGTCTAACTCTTTGCGACACAATGAACTGCAGCACGCCAAGCCTCCCTTTCCACCACCAACTTCCAGAGTTCACTCAGACTCACGTTCATCGAGTCAGTGATGCCATCCAGCCATCTCATCCTCTGTCATCCCCTTCTCCTCCTGCCCCCAATCCCTCCCAGCATCAGGGTCTTTTCCAATGAGTAAACTCTTCGCACGAGGTGGCCAAAGTACTGGAGTTTCAGCTTCAGCATCATTCCTTCCAAAGAAATCCCAGGGCTGATCTCCTTCAGAATGGTCTGGTTGGATCTCCTTGCTGTCCAAGGGACTCTCAAGAGTCTTCTCCAACACCACAGTTCAAAAGCACCAATTCTTCAGCGCTCAGCCTTCTTCACAGTCCAACTCTCACATCCATACATGACCACAGGAAAAACCATAGCCTTGACTAGACGGACCTTAGTCGGCAAAGTAATGTCTCTGCTTTTGAATATACTATCTAGGTTGGTCATAACTTTTCTTCCAAGGAGTAAGCGTCTTTTAATTTCATGGCTGCAATCACCATCTGCAGTGATTCTGGAGCCCAAAAATATAAAGTCTGACACTGTTTCTACCATTTCCCCATCTATTTCCCATGAAGTGATGGGACAGGATGCCATGATCTTCGTTTTCTGAATGTTGAGCTTGAAGCCAACTTTTTCACTCTCCTCTTTCACTTTCATCAAGAGGCTTTTTAGTTCCTCTTCACTTTCTGCCATAAGGGTGGTGTCATCTGCATATCTGAGGTTATTGATATTTCTCCTGGCAATCTTGATTCCAGCTTGTGTTTCTTCCAGTCCAGCGTTTCTCATGATGTACTCTGCATAGAAGTTAAATAAGCAGGTGACAATATACAGCCTTGACGTACTCCTTTTCCTATTTGAAACCAGTCTGTTGTTCCATGTCCAGTTCTTTGCTTTCTGACCTGCATACAGATTTCTCAAGAGGCAGGTCAGGCGGTCTGGTATTAGTGACCCATTAAAAAAATGGAAATCTTAAAAGAAGCATAGTGCATTTTTACACATTAAATGATTAAGAAATGCAGAAATATTCCAATAAATATGAACTCAAGTCTGCTTGGAATGTGAGCATTGGAACAGCTATAGCTTATGAGTTACTATGAAATAGTAAATGAAGAGTTATATGAAAATGAGCAGCAATGGAAAGACATGCCTCACTGTCCTTATGTCATCTCTACTGTATGGCTAAAAATATAAACATTATGTTAAAAACAAGCAAATAAATAAAATCAATAAATGTCAGCTACTTTACTAGCCTCCTGTTCTCATATTAAAAGTGCCTGGAAGGTTGAAGATTCAACTGCATGCCATGTAAAACTCCTACTATGTTCAGCATTAAAACCAAATTTGTATCTTCACATCAGTACAGTTGTTTTCAATGACATTTAAAACGCCAGTTAACACTGCTAATCTGTCATGATATGGCTTGTTGAATTTCACTGTCACTGTCCTCAATATCGTCTACATCCACATGGCATCAGCAGGTTTGTGGTGAGATAAACAGGTTGGGACCCTAGCTCTTCAATATCCTCATTTTCTATCTCCTCAAATCCAATCTGTTTTCCTAAACCAACACTTGTGAATTTAAAACATTTCTCTGAGGGTTCAAGTTCTTCAAAATCACAAGTTACTGTGAAGAAAAATTTTCCACAATACATAATGCAAACACTCTTTTGTCATCAGTCTAGGCTTCTAAAAATGGTGGCAATGACTACTCCAAAGTTAAGTTTCTCAAAATTCTAGAACCATATTTGCATCCTCACCTTCAATTACAGTAATTAGTATCTTAAATGCTCACTTTAAATCGTAAGTCATAAATGCTGCTAACACATTTTTCCTAAAAGACTGTATCAGAGAATGGTTTTTGGAGGCAAAAGAAAAAAAACTGGGATTGAGTTCAGCTTCTGTAAAGGGACAGGCTTGATGAATTACAAAAATTTTAAAAGCTAAGTGTTTTCATTTGGGTCCTGTTTTTGCAATAATTCTCTATAACAGAGAAGAATTAAGTAAATATATCAATGCAGATTTGGCCAGTCCATCCATTTTTGCTACAGCTAGTCCATGGGGTCTCTAAGAGTTAGATACGACTGGGCGACTTCACTTTCACTTTTCACTTTCATGCACTGGAGAAGGAAATGGCAACCCAATCCAGTGTTCTTGCCTGGAGAATCCCAGAGACGGTGGAGCCTGGTGGGCTTCCGTCTATGGGGTCACACAGAGTTGGACACGACTGAAGTGACTCAGCAGCAGCAGAGTGAACTCCAAGACTGACTTGAACAATTTTCTTAAGAGGTTCCGTTTGTTAAGTGATAAACTACCACTGGGCTTCCCTGGTGGCTCAGTGGTAAAGAATCTGCCTGCCAATGCAAGAGACTTGGGTTAGATCCCTCAGTTGGGACGATTCCCTGGAGAAGGACATGGCAACCCAGTCCACTACTCTTGCCTGGGAAATCCTATGGGCAGAGGAGCACGGTGGGCTCCAGTCCACAGGGTTGCAAAAGAGCTGACACAACTGGCAGCTGAACACCAATAACAAAACTACCACTGTCTTCAGCTCCAAATCTCTATCTGGAGTTGGTGCTGAACATCACAATACTGGAACTTTTCAAAGCTTTAAATTCTAGACTACATTTTCTGTCTTTCAGATTTGAGTCCTTTGATGCATGTGTTCATTAACAGTTTCATCAAAATTAAGAATTTAATTCAATATACAGCTGCCTTGCTAGTTTACTGCTGCACCACTGTTATAAAATTATTTTGTAGTTTCCTCATCTGCATTCATCACTTGGTGTGACAGCTGATGGCCTCAGAATTTGTAACATCATTTAAAAATACTACAGCAACCACTACTGACACTAAGAGAAGGTGGCATATGGTGATTTCCTATTTAAGATCTTTATATACACATATAAAGGTACACATCAAAATGGTTGTTTCGGATTTTTTCATCCTTTGGTTTTTAATCCAGATGTTGAATCAGTTTCCCTTTCATTTCTTCATGCTTCTTTTTATTGACTTCATAGCATTTTAAGGTGGCCCAGCCACATAACTCATTATTTGTGGCACTCTGATGGTCCACAATGTGGATTCCTTTATGCCTGTATCTACCACATGTTCTCATTTCTTTCCAAACATTTGTTTCAAGCCTCTCCTCAATACTTTCCCCTTTTTTATACGTTGTCTGGTATTTATTTCTCTTTTTTTAGGCCGTGTCCCATGGCATGTGGGATCTTAGTTTCCCAATCAGGGAACAGACCTGTGTCCCCTGACTTGGGGAGTGTGGAGTCTTAACCACTGGACAACCAGGGAAGTCCCTGCTTGGTATTTTGGAACCACAATGTTTAAATATGTTTGAGATGTTGAATGAGTGCTTTCTTCCAATAGAATACTTTACAAACATGAAAGAAGAGGAAAACACAAACTTGTGAGAAAACAAAGGTGGTAAAATGAGGCAGTTAGTAGATGTCTAAGGTATGCTCATTTTCTTCCGAAGTGGCCCAGCTCAGCTAGGCGCAGTTTTCTTAGTCATCTACCTTCTGTTTCTCATGGACAAACTTGTACAGAAACAACACAAAATTCAGGTCATACACAAACTATTCTATAGTATACTCACTGAACTGGAACAAGTTACCATTTTTAAAACAGAATAAACTGATCTTTGTGAAACAATTCTTGGCTTGAAAGGGGGGGTCCTGACAAGACCAAATGGTGACATGGAGTATCAAGTGACCATGAGACGGGAGCTGTTATGTGACCTGGGTGTGTGATCTACCAAGACTGTATCTGAGCATGAGCAGCAGCATCCCATCCTCAAGTGGAAAAGGTGATGCTGTATTTGAGACTGGACTTAAGCAGGTGCAGGAAGCACAAATAAGCTGCATGTACAGGTGTCTCAGACTCCCATGGGACTGAATTCCGCTTTACTGTTGCCCCTCCATCAACATCTATTGTACCATGGGAAATTCTTCATGTTCAGATAAAGTGGGAGAAAAATCTTGAAATTATTTTACAAAGAGTTTACATAACTCTTAGTTAGAACCAGCTGAAAGTGAACAATATAACAAAATTCCACTTACGACAGCAGTGCTCTACACAACTTCGGGTAGTAAAACTTATTATCCATTTTATATAGAAAGAGATGGCCGGAAGTACAGATAAATGATATATCACGGACAGTAGCTCAGCAGAAGAACGAGAGTGGAAGATCAGTGACCAGAAGTCTGGGGAGGAGGTGCACTATTGAACTTAGAAGTTTTTCTGAGAACAAAATACAAGGATAAGAGCATCCCATATGTATGCTCTGCAAAGGATGTCTAATGTATAGGAAGGGGCTTTTAATAATCATGGGGACAAGGTGATTCATTCTGGGAACCAAAATAAGATCTCAGCCACTTGGATGAATGCTCAATGTGCCTATACACAAGCGACCATGGCAACATGGACTGAGTCTGCGCATGCACATCAACAAGACTTTCTCAAACCAAGATTTATCTGGCTGTGGCTACTGGTGAGTATTTGACCTGCCAAGAGCAGAGGCCATCAATGAATTCCCATGACAGTGAGACCCATTCCTTGGGAGATTCAGTCAGCTGTCTGGGGGCAAGTTGATGACATTTAAGCCCTTTCATCATGAAAGGGACAGTAATAAGAAATTTACTGTGAGTATGGATTAGCCTTTCCTACCCACCTGGATTTGGCAACAGCAGTTATGGATTGAACTGTGTCCCTCCAAAGTCTTCTGCTGAATAATCCCCAGTACCTCAGAATATGACCTCAACTGAAGACTGGCTCTAAGTAATTATTACTGAGGTAATCAAGTTAAAATGAGGTCATTAGGGTGGGCCCTAATCCAATGAAGAAGACAAAATGTGGAGACAGACAAGCACACAGGGAGCATACACTGTCAAGATAAGGCAGAGATCTACAGGTCAAGGACCATCAGACGGCCAGCAAACCACCAGAAGCTAGTCACAGAGGGATGTAACAGCCTTTAGAAGGAAGCAACCCTTCTGATATCTTGATCTTGGACTTCTAGCTTCCAGAACTGTGAGACAATATATTTCTGTTGTTTAAGCCACTCCGTTTGTGGTCCTTTGTTACAGTGTCCCTAGGAATCCAATGGCATCACATACAGATATATAAAAAGCTTAATCGATTGCTGTGACACAGCAATCAATGTTTCTGACCAGGGGAGCCAATTTCACTGAAAGAAAAGTACATCAAGGGATTCATGCCCAATGGAATTCACTGATCTTACCATGTGTCTCAATGCCTAGATGCAGCTGGCTTACAGGGCAGTGGTATCACTTAATGAAAATTTAGAATGTGAATTTGTTGATAACACCCCACAAGGCTAACATGCTATTCAACAGACATAAAAGCAAAGTGAATGCTTTGAATCAGCCATCAATAAATATTATGCTATTTCTTCCATGGCCGTTATACGCAGGTCTATAAACTAAAACGTGGGCCTACTCTCTTATACTAGTGGTTATTCAAATCTGAAACTCAGAACTTTTACTTCCTACCAAGGGAAGAATACTTCTACGGAGGGATACAACAGCTGTCCCATTAAATTAGGGTGGAGACTAAATCAGGCAAAGACAGGGGTTACTGTGCTAACTGAGGTGACTGACTTTGATTGCCAAAAAGAAACTGTGCTGTCATGAATGCAGACATGGAGGACTATGTCTAGATTCACTGGGATGCCTCTTAGTAGATCTATTTCAAAGTTAACAGAAAACCACAATAACCCAGTCAAAGCATTAACTAATATTATTTTTAGATAAGCAGTTAAATATCAAAGGCATCATCTATAGGAATTATAAGTAGTTGTCACTGAGGAGTTTGAAATGGTGCTGGTGGTAGTAACAGCTGTTTGATGTAAGTGTTGTACAACTATATGTATATACATATACAGTTTACAAGATAAAATTTAAAGTATATTTTCCCCAGAAGTCACTTTACTACACCACTGGAATGTTTTTTAATTCAGTTTTATAATTCAGAGATGAGCAGTTAATACTCCTGTGAGAAAGAAGACTGATTCATTGAGGTGTATTTTTGTAAATTCAGATTCAACACAGGCTGTGCTTAAGTAGCTAATTTTGACGCTGCAATTCAAATGTAACTCACATGATCCAATCTCTTCTTTTTCATAGACTGATCATCATTAAATTCATCTTCCTCAAATGGCTCTGAAGAAGAAGATAATTTTCTTTTCCTGGGTCCACCACCTTCTAAAACAGACAAGGACATGCAAAGTTCACACTGATATAGTATAAGAATCAGTAATGTCAAAAAAAAAGAGGGCAAACTACACTTAATAGACAGTTCTCTTGATATCAGGATAATATTATTTCTTCTACATATGACATACATTCAATAAATGTTAACTGCATTGAAGGAAAAATAAAGAGAGATCCTTTTCAGACTTTCAAAAGTAGGAATCACTGTAAGACTATACATATTTATTAACTATCACATTATTTCATGCTAATGATATATATCTTAGTTGACAAGTAATTCTATAGTAGAAAGAAGAGGTTCTCCTCAATGACTGAATGTTCAGTAGTGAACAAAATTGAGCCCATCAGCTTATCTGAATAGCATCAAATAATTGTCAATAATTAAGTATCTACTATGTACCAGGCTTTGCAGTGGGCTTTTATAAACTGCTGTTTCATTTACTTTCCACAACAAATCTACCAAGTAAATATATACTCATTTTACCAATTAGGAGGAACTGAGAAACAGAGAAATCAAGAGATGAATGCTTTTAACCTAAAAACAAGAGAGCACAACACAAGAGAGTGCTGTATGACAGTAACAGGAAATGTGCACATTCTGTCAGGGCAGATAGAAAAACTCAATCTACATGATTTGGAAAAGCTATGTTACTTATGTTTTACTTTGTACACATTCATATACTTCTTCAGTACCTTCACTTTCAGAGAGCAAATTCCAGAGACATATTGCAGTGCTTGTAAGAAAGTATTTGCTGAAAGTTATCAGTACCCTAACTATGAAGTTAGAAATAAAAGTTGTAGGAATATTCAAAATAAGTACAGACACAACAGCTTTTAAGCTGTAAGCATGAAAATGTCATAATACAGCTATAACCAAATTGAATGCAATCAACATTTCAATGTATAATAATTACATGCTTTAAGTATGCATGCTTAAATTTTTCCCTTTTTATTTCATAAAGTAAATGTGCATTCTGCATACACCAACTATTGCTGGCATCCACTCTATCATCACCCACATATTTGCTGGGGTTAAGTGACTACCACTCAATTCAGTTCAGTAGCTCAGTCATGTCCAGTAATTAGGCATATTACTAATAACTACCATTAGTAATATTCTAATATTCAAAGTCTGAAAAGACTTTCAAACTAGGTGATTACACCATGTCACCTAGATATGTTTAATCCTTTCTTAAAATAAAGAAAAGCATATTTAAAACATAAAAAGTAAAACATGAAACTGCAAAAAAGAAAACATGAACAAAGAACACTAACAGGCAATTCAATAGGGGAAAAAGAAAGAGAAAAGATGATCAACATCATTAATAACTAAAGACAGGGAAAACACAGTACCGTTTTTTCTATCCTAAGATTAAAAGGAGTAGTAAATGGAAGTCATAGCATACCGTGGGCAGTCACGTTAAAACATTATAAATTGTTATAGCTTATCTGGAAGGCAATCTAAATAATACACCTCACAATTTTAGATGTGTGTGTCTTTCAGTTCAACAATTCTTTTTCCAGGAATTTACTTGCAAAAAACTGAGGGAGAATGATTACTTAGGCATACATAAAAATTTTACCTAAGCATTTAAGTGCCTGTCAATAAGCTATTAGACAAGTCAGAATACACCAATATAAAGAACTAAGTAGACTTTTAGAAATAAATATGGTTACAAAACAGAAAAAAAAAAACCCAACAGAATCACAGTCACATAAAAATGTTTTTACCTACTCTTATACTGACACATATATAGAGAACTAGGGCTTCCCTAGTAGCTCAGATAGTAAAGAATCTGCCTGCAATGCAGGGGACCCAGGTTTGATCTGGGGTTGGGAAGATACCCTGGAGAAGGGAATGGCAACCTATTCCAGTATTCTTGCCTGGGGAATCCCATGGACAGAGGAGCCCGGGGAGCCTCAGTCCATGGGGTTGCAAAGAGCTGGACACGACTGAACGACTAAGCACAAACATACAGAGGTGGAAGAACCAGCTAGATTCCAGACGACACCAGTAAATTCATATTTTTACCATTTAAAGTAGGGTAAAAACTTTGGATACCCATCAATACGTGAACCGTGAACTCCCTGATGCTCAAGCTGGTTTTAGAAAAGGCAGAGGAACCAGAGATCAAATTGCCAACATCCGCTGGATCATTGAAAAAGCAAGAGAGTTCCAGAAAAACATTTATTTCTGCTTTATTGACTATGCCAAAGCCTTTGACTGTGTGGATCACAATAAACTGTGGAAAATTCTGAAAGAAATGGGAATACCAGACCACCTGACCTGCCTCTTGAGAAATCTATATGCAGGTCAGGAAGCAACAGTTAGAACTGGACATGGAACAACAGACTGGTTCCA
>SJYQ01005734.1:248875-299659 GCA_006410935.1 Redunca redunca | reverse complement strand
AGAGGAGAGTGAAAAAGTTGGCTTCAAGCTCAACATTCAGAAAACAAAGATCATGGCATCCAGTCCCATCACTTCATGGGAAATAGATGGGGAAACGGTAGAAACAGTGTCAGACTTTATTTTTGGAGGCTCCAAAATCACTGCAGATAGTGACTGCAGCCATGAAATTAAAAGACACTCCTTGGAAGAAAAGTTATGACTGACCATCCTAGATAGCATATTCAGAAGCAGAGACATTACTTTGCCGACTAAGGTCCATCCAGTCAAGGCCATGGTTTTTCCTGTGGTCATGTATGGATGTGAGAGTTGGACTGTGAAGAAGGCTGTGCGCCGAAGAATTGATGTGTTTGAACTGTGGTGTTGGAGAAGACTCTTGAAGAGTCCCTTGGACTGCAAGGAGATCCAACCAGTCCATTCTGAAGGAGATCAATCCTGGGATTTCTTTGGAAGGAATGATGCTAAAGCTGAAACTCCAGTACTTTGGACACCTCATGCAAAGAGTTGACTCATTGGAAAAGACTCTGATGCTGGGAGGGATTGGGGGCAGGAGGAGAAGGGGACGACAGAGGATGAGATGGCTGGATAGCATCACAGACACGATGGACGTGAGTCTGAGTAAACTCCGGGAGATGGTGATGGACATGGAGGCCTGGCGTGCTGCGATTCATGGGGTCGCAAAGAGTAGGACACGACTGAGCGACTGAACTGAACTGATTCCCAAATGAAAACATTCAGAAGGCAATGTAAAAAACATACCTTTACTGTTTAATATGCAGGATGACACTGCAAATAAGACTGTAATTTGTGGTAAAACCAATGTCCAACATAAGAATTTGGAGACTCTCTGAGAACTGTCCAAGGCATTTAAAAAGACCCTCTGTTAGTGAGACAAAGCTGTCATTCTATACATTACCTCAAGAGTGTACTATACTGAAGATGATTGATATGACTATATTATCCATTCTACGAAGAAGCACGGAAGTTTACTTAAAAAAACAAGAAAACCTTAATTTCTCCTTTCCTTATAATTTGCCATTTGGCAATATTTTCCAAAAAAGGAAATAAAATCAAAGTTTAGTACAACAATGACAAGTAAAAAAACTCTGTTGAAGTTCAACTTTAATAAGTACTGTAAACTACATGCGGGCAGAGGCTGTGTCCATTTTGTTCCAGCATGTACCCTCCGTGATTAAAATAGCATCTGGCATCCAGCAGTAGATACATACTAAGTATTTGTATAATAAAATAAAGCTGAATAATACAAATTGCTCAAGACAAAAAAGACGCATTCTGTGGAATAGTTATTTAACAAAGTTTTCATTGGAAAGATTCTGAAATATGAAATATTATGAGGACAATAAAGAATATATTAAAATTTCCCCAACCCATTTAGCAACTCAACATATAACAGGGCCTACAATTTTTCAGAATGTTTACAGTAGGATACAGTAATGAAGGCACAACTCTCTCTTGTACCATTTCTAGTATCAGACAGCCCTTAAGCAGAGAAATGTTAATATGGACTACGTATTTACTATCCAGCACTCACTATAATAAGAAATCTGCAATAACTATCATTGTTTCATAACAACGTAAAAATTTCCTACTATTATTATACTATTTTGCTACAGAAAGAGAAAACTTAGGCAACACTGCCCAAGGTTACACAGCTAGTAAGCAAAAGAAAGGGAAGAATCTTAATATTCACTGTGGGTAGCAGCCACATAATATCCTTCCCTTGCTCAAACTGGTGAAAAAGAGAGATTTAAAATATTTCATGTGGAAAACGGAATATTAGTCTGCCATGAAAGGAACGCCTTTGAGTTATTTCTAATGAGATGGATGAACCTAGAACTGATTATACAGAATGAAGTAAGGCAGAAAGAGAAAGGTAAGTATCATATTCTAACACATATATATATATGCAATCTAGAAAAATGGTACTGAAGAATTTATTTACAGGGCAGCAACGGAGAAACAGACAGAGAACAGACTTATGGACATGGGGAAAGGGAAAGAGAGGGCGAGATGTATGGAAAGAGTAACATGGAAACTTACATTACCATATGTAAAATAGATCGCCAATGGGAATTTGCTGTATGGCTAAGAAACATAAACAGGGGCTCTGTACCAATCTAGAGGGGTGGGATGGGGAGGGAGATGGGAAGGAAGTTCAAAAGGGAGGGGATATACGTATAGGTATGGCAGATTCATGTTGTGGTTTGGCAGAAAACAACAAAATTCTATAAAGCAATTATCCTTCAATAAAAGAAAAAAAATTAAAAATTTTTCATGTCAATAAAGTAATATCATCTATGGAATCCAAGCAGGGGGTTAAGATGAGGTAGATAATTGCAGAAGAAAGATAACAGACCCTTAAAACACATTATGGTATTTTCTATTTTTGTATATAATTAAAAAAAAATCCACTTAGGAATATGGGTACATATTCACACTGCTAATGAAATCATAAATTGGCATAATCTTTAAAATGACACTCAAGTATATACTATATTTCAAAATGTGCATACCCTTTGACTCAGCATTCTGATTTGAAGTTTAGGCTACAGAAATAAAACCATAAAGGTTTACTTGTAAAGCGACTTTCTTTTGTATTGTAGTAATTAAATAATGTAAACATCAATGCTAATTAATAGTCAGATCAGTCACTCAGTCATGTCTGACTCTTTACAACCGCATGGATTGCAGTACGCCAGGCTTCCTTGTCCATCACCAACTCACAGAGCTTGCTCAAACTCATGTACATCAAGTCGGTGACATCACTCAACCATCTCATCCTGTCATTCCCTTTTCCTTCTGCCTTCAATCTTTCCCAGCATCAGGGTCTTTTCTAATGAGTCAGTTCTTTGCATCAGGTGGCCAAAGTATTGGAGCTTCAGCATCATTCTTAGCAATGAATATTCAGGACTGATTTCCTTTAGGATGGACTGGTTGCATCTCCTTGCACTCCAAAGGACTCTCAAGAGTCTTCTCCAACACCACAGTTCAAAAGCATCAATTCTTTGGCACTCAGCTTTATGATCTAACTCTTACATCTTTACATGACTAACGGAAAAACCACAGCTTTGATTAGATGGATCTTTGTTGACAAAAGTAACGTCTCTGCTTTTTAATATGCTATCTAGGTTGGTCATAGCTTTTCTTCCAAGAAGCAAGCGTCTTTTAGTTTCATGGCTGCAGTCACCATCTGCAGTGACTTCGAGCCCAGGAAAATAGAAGTCTTACTGTTTCCCCATCTATTTGCCATGAACTGATGGGATTGGAATGCCATGATTTTAGTTTTCTGAATGCTGAGTTTTAAGGCAGCATTTTCGCTCTACTCTTTCACTTTCATCAAGAGGCTCCTTAGTTCCTCTTTGCCTTCTGCCATAAGGGTGGTGTCATCTGCATATCTGAGGTTATTGATATTTCCCACAATCTTGATTTCAGCTTGTGCTTCATCCAGCCCAGCATTTTGCATGATACACTCTGCATATAAGCTAAATAAGCACGATGACAATATATAGCCTTGACATACTCCAATTTGGAACCAGTCTATTGTTCCATATCCGGTTTTAACTGCTGCTTCTTGACCTGCATACAGACTTCTCAGGAGGCAGGTAAGGGGGTCTGGGATTCCCATCTCTTTAAGAATTTTCCAGTTTGTTGTGATCTACACAGTCAAAGGCTTTAGCGTAGTCAATAAAACAGAAGTATATATTTACCGGAATTCTTTGGTTTTCTCTATGATCCAACAGATGTTGGCAATTTGGTTTCTGAATCCTCTGCCTTTTCTAAATCCAGCTTAACATCTGGAAGTTCTTGGCTCGTGTACTGTTGAAGCCTCACTTGGAGAATTTTGAGCATTACCTTGCTATCATGTGAGGTGAATGCAACTGTGAAGCAGTTTGAACAATCTTTGGCATTGCTGTTCTTTGGTATTGGAATGAAAACTGACCTTTTCCAGTCCTGTGGCCAATGCTAAGTTCTCCAATTTTGCTGTCATATTGAGTGTGGCACTTTCACAGCATCATCTTTTAGGATTTGAAATAGCTCAGCTGGAATTCCATCACTTCCACTAGCTTTGTTCATAGTGATGCTACCTAAAGCCCAGTTGACTTTTGACTCCAGGATATCTGGCTCTAGGTGAGTGATCACACCATCTTGATTATCTGGGTAGTGAAGATCTTTTTTGTACAGTTCTTCTGTGTATTCTTGCCACCTTTTCTTAATATCTTCTACTTCTGTTAGGTCCATATCATTTCTGTCCTTTATTGTACCCATCTCTGCATAACATGTTCCCTTGGTAATCTCTATTTTCTTGAAGAGATCTCTAGTTTTTTCCATTCTATTCTTTTTCTCTATTTCTTTGCACTGATCAGTTAGGAAAGCTTTCTTATCTCTCCCTGCTATTCTTTGGAACTCCACATTCAGATGGGTTTAGCTTTCCTTTTCTCCTTTGCTTCTCTTCTTTTCTCAGCTATTTGTAAGTCCTCCTCAGACAACTACTTTGCCTTTTGCATTTCTTTTTCTTGGGGATGGTTTTGATCACTGCCTCCTGTACAATGTCACGAACCTCCATCCATAGTTCTTCAGGCGCTCTATCAGATCTAATCCCTTGAATCTATTTGTCACTTCCACTGTATAATTGTAAGGGATTTGATTTAGATCATACCTGAATGGGCTAATGGTTTTCCCTAGTTTATTTAAGTCTGAACTTGGCATTAGAAAGTTCATGATCTGAGCCACAGTCAGCTTCCAGTCTTGTTTTTGCTGACTGTGCAGAGTTTCTCCACCTTTGGCTGAAAAGAATATAATCAATCTGACTTTGGTATTGACCATCTGGTGATGTTTATGTGTAGAGAAACAATAAATTAATCCTATTGGTGTCACAGAGGAATGTCACGGAGGTATTTTGTAATTAGATAAATTTTGATTGTAATGACAAGTTACCCAAGATAAATGATCAAATGACTTTTCTTATAAATGCAAACCAATACTGTAATTATATTTTGTACTCTAATGATTATATATAATATTTAGGCTTGCTTTCATTTCTTAAGTAGTTTATTTAGTAGTGGGATTATAGGATAGTTTTACTTGCTCGGTACATACAAAAAAAAAATAATCTAGGCAGCATTTACTGAAAAAAATTGGAGGTGCTTATATAAAAGTATTTATTTGGTTTTCTAAAACTGGACTATAGCATAAATTTTAGTACACAAAGGAATGCTGATTACAAGCTAGGATTTCCTTAAGTTCCTGACTCTCATTTAGAGAAGTAAAACTACAATGAATTAGAAAGAACACTTATTAAAGAACATGTATCTCCTGAAACTTCAATGTTAAGATATTTGATCTGTAGAGGTCAAGCAAAATTACCAATGAAACTGTTCCCTCCCCTTTTTTGGGAGGGGGTCAAGAAAATGGAACCTAGAAAGCTCAGTTGCCAGGTAAGTAAGACCTCAAGTAAGTCAGTCAGTTAACTTTAACTTTCTTATTTTTTTAAACCTTCTTAATCTTCACTGTTTTCATCTAAAACCCCTGAAGCTATTAATATTTCCAAAGGTTCCTGTAAGAATTCATGAATAAGCTTGGTAAACTGATGAGCAATAAAAATGAGAAGATACGCATTATCTTCAACATGGCTTGAAACTAAGTCAGGCATACCTGCATCACCGAACATCAGCAAGGCAGCAGCAATTGCTCCATCCATAGTGCTTGTTGAGTCAATCAACTAACAAAATGAGAAAAGATTGTTTTAAAAATAATACTTCAAGAATTATTTTACAAACTTACCAAATATTTAAATATATTAAAGATATAAACCAATATATTAACTATAAAACAAGTGGAGAAATAGCTACATAATAGCTTAAGTTAAGTCAGATGATAAATTTTTAGAAAATCTAGTTTGTCTAAAAAGCCTAAATTTATCTATCTTAAAATGTATTTAATAGATTTACTTATCACCATTATAAAAGAAAAAATAAAACTGTCAAATATGTACAGTATACTCAAGGTTTTTGTTATTTTAATTGTAAGACTGGGTCCTGAAGTCTCAAAAATTCCCTACCTATGAGTGAGTCCAGGTACTGGGTGGGTGTGTGTGTGTGTGTGTGTGTGTAAGAGAGAGAGTAAGGGAGGGAAAGGAAGAGAAGGAGAGGGGGAGGAAGGGAGGGAGAGAAGGAAGGACAGGCTCTGATAGGCATTTAAAATAAACTCTGGAATTATTTTTTAAAATCTAGTACTTCTCGAGTGGGATAAAGGACTCTTGAAATATGCTCTATTTCTAAATTGCTAAAAATTAAATTCCTTGAATTTACTCAAGAACATATTAATACATGGCTTACATAATTCACACTTTCAGAACTCCCATACTTTTCTCTCGCCGTAGTTTCCTGTACTTCCAATGAGTTGTTTTAAAAAGATCTTAATTTTTTAAATAAGCTATTTTTGTATTAAGTTAAAAGCCTCAAAACAAAAAAATAATGCTCTTTTCTATACTAGTTTTCTTCCTCTTGGATCCTCCGATATCTTGTAAGCCTGTCCTCATTTTCAAAATAGACAAAGCATATTCTTATCAAGTGTAGGACTAAGTTTATATTTCATAGCTCCTTGAATTATTTTATATGGGTCTAAAAGCCTCTGAAGAGTAATTTATAAATGTTATCTTTAAATCTTTTAAAATGATGGGAGATCACTTGAAATCCAGATTACTTCCAGGGAGAGCTTTGCTTTGGAGCAAGTGTTATGCTAAATTCCCCAAATTTCAAACACTAGTGAAACAGACACACAAATTTCATGTAGCAATTCAACTTTACCATTGTAATTGTAAAATTAGAGATAAATGGGAATAAATCCCCTTGAACTACATGAAAAATTGGCACTCAAGCTAAAGTATTTTTAAACTGCGATTTATGTTGACTATTAATACTCCACCATGTTTACTCTGTTGAAAGTTCTTTCCAATACTTTCAGTGTTGCTACTAGTGGCTACATTCTTTCCTTCTTTTCCTATGGGGGAAAAAACCATCAGGAAGCAAGTAACACTACTTGCAGGGGAAAAGTAGACTCAAGATACCTTTCAAGTTTCATTTAGCTAACAGTAGGAAGGTTATCAGAATGATTTGGGAAAAAAGAAAGATTCATATTAAATATATCAGAGAACAAAGGAAATAATATAAACTTAAAAGAGTTCAAACTAGCAGGCCTAGATCACTTCTGTTTCAGACATGTTTTATCTGACTTGAATGGTATTTTTGGTTTTGTCTTTCTTTAAATTAGTTACTATAAAAAGGAATGAAATATGATACAACATGAATGAGCTTCAAAGCTGTATACTAAGTGCAGGAAGTCAGTTATAAAAGATCACATTGGGAATTTCCTGGTGGTCCAGGGGTTAAGACAGTGCTTCCACTACAGGAGGCACTGGTTCAATCTCTCCTTGGGAAAACAAAGGTCCTAAATGCTGTACAATCAAAAAAGAGAAAAAACCACACATAGGGTATGTTCCCACTGACATGAAATGTCCAGAATAGGCCAATCTATAGAGACAGAGATTAGTGGTTGGCTAGGGAACAGAGATGGGGAGTGACTGGTAATAGGTACAAGGTTTCTTTTTGGAATGATTAAAATGTTTTAAAATTAGATTATGGTGATGGTTGTACATGGAGAAGGCAATGGCACCCCACTCCAGTACTCCTGCCTGGGAAATCCCATGGATGGAGGAGCCTAGTGGGCTGCAGTCCATGGGGTCGTGAAGAGTCGGACACGACTGAGCGACTTCACTTTCACGCACTGGAGAAGGAAATGGCAACCCACTCCAGTGTTCTTGCCTGGAGAATCCCAGGGACGGGGAAGCCTGGTGGGCTGCCGTCTATGGGGTTGCACAGAGTCGGACACAACTGAAGTGACTTAGCAGATGGTTGTACAACTCTGTAAATATGCTAAAATCCAAAAAATCAGGTGATCCTTACAGATTTAAACTGTATCTCAATAAAGCTCTTAAGCTGATGATCAACACCAAATAAAAATTCAGCCTTTTATTTGAAAATCTGAATTATCTGATAAAAACAGGCTGTCACTGATTTTACATGGTCATATCTTATCAAAGCGAAGCAGCAGCTACCTCTCTTAAAAATGGTATGTGCCAATATCCACCACTTCAAAGTTACCTGCCTAGACCATAGGGATATGGTGCCTTCCATGCCTTATCTTGGGGGAGTGATACTAGGGATGTGATGATAAAAAACAAAGGTGAAAAACCTATGAACCTGTAATTAAATGATTCCCCAAAGCTCATTCAAATACTAAGTGGCAGAGCTAGGGATAAACTATTTACTAATCTTCAGAGGTTTATTCTCTACCTACAACTTAATTAAAGTTTTTATTTCCTCTCATAAAAAGAGAGCTAGATAACTATAACAGTAAAACTATACCCACTTATTTTGTTTCTATCGTTCAATCAATATTTCTCAGCCAGGGTGCCATTGGTAGGACTCCTCTTACGCTACACGGGATTGTTCTTGGTATTGTAGCATGTTTAGCATCCCTGGTCACATGGCACTAAATGTGAAAGGCAACTCCTTGTCATTACGGGCAAACTAAGAAAAAAAGCCTCTGGACATTTCTATGTTTCTAGTGAGAAGAGGGTTATCCCCATTTCAGAACCATTCAAACAAAAAACTTCACAACCTACATGAGATACAGAGAAGGTACAGATATGCTCAAGTTATTATATTACTTATAGGTGAATAAACCTCACCTACTGTATGATTCAACAAGTAAATCTCTGGTATCTGCCTTCATTATTACATTGATTTTCTTCAAATATAAGATATTTTTAGAAAAATGACTATCTGCTGAATACAGCACTGGATACAGGAGACATTTTAAGCATCGTTACAGCTGTAATAAGCAATTACTAGAAAGGGGAATAACCTTAAGCAAATCACTGTCACTTCTTTGTGGAAAAAGCTCCTTCAAGGTCTGAAGTTTGGCATCTTTAAGGTCTTCCAATTCCGAAAGGTCTTCCAGTTCTGAAATATCATTGTTGTTTCTAGCGGCCATGGTAGGAAGGCCTTGGGACTCTTCATCTTCAGATGGCTCAGAACTAAAAGTATTTTCGGAGGGAAAAAAACAGTATTTTAATGTATTACTAATGTTATCTCATTATAGTTGTACATAACTGTACATATATAATACAATACATTTGCAGTTCTTTTCAATAATAAATGTAATCTGTATCTGTCAAAGATTAAAACAAGTTGTTGTTTTTTCCATTTCAGTACACTTGTACATATAAATCTACATTCCGAAAGTCAGCATACTTTGAACATATTTCAAATTCTCTGGGCTAGGATAGAAAAGAACAGCAAAAACTTGAACCATTTCGTTAATATACTCATCCACTGCATACCTGCCTTCTCTTTCCTACTTTTTTCACCTGTGCCCTGAATAAAAGATGGATGTTGTCATGTTGTTCCTGAGAAACTATCATGCATACACTAATAAAAATATCAAAGGATTTTCACAGTCTACCTAGGTGATCAGAATCAAAGTGTTAAAATCAAAATGGTCCATTCAATATTAAGACTGTCTACCAAGAACAAAATGTTTCTTTAGTAGACAGGGAGCGTTTGTTTTACACAAGGCTTCATCCATCAGCGACTAACTTTAATCTCATTACATTTCAGTTCATATGTTTATCTTAAATTAAAGATACTGTGAGCTAAATTTCATTTGTGTTTCTCCCAAACAACAGAATTCATTTTAAAATTTTTATTTTCTACCACAGTAAGCATTCTGAAGATCAGAAAACAGAAGTATAACAAATGGGTAGAAGTCACAGAGATCAGAGAAAGAAATATATATAGTCAAGTATATTCCTAATGCCAGAGAATGCAGACTTTGCTATGCAGCTAATTCTGTTTTTGGACAGCTCTTTTAGACACATATCCAGGACCTGTATTTTAGTAACTTCTCTTTACTTAGTTCAGCTGCACCTGTTGGGGTACCAGTTATGCCTAAGAATCTCCTGAAACATATAAACTGGACTGTGAAGGACCAGAAGTATATATTTTAACAAACTTCTGGGTTGACTTCTTGAATCTTGCTCTGAAAAACTGCTCTAAAGCAACAAGGTTAAATAAATCTCTTCCTTTAATGAAGACAATTACATACATCTCCCTTTCCATTACACCCAGTTTCTCATTCCTTACATATTCAACTCTAAATTTTCACCCTGACTTACTACATTCACACTTCCTAACTGGTTTTTGCCTCTGAGTTCACTGAGAAAATGAAGCTTTCACGTTGGAATCCTTTTACAATTTCACACTGCATAACCATTTTAAATGTCCTTACTCTTCTGACCATAACACCCTTAAACTAGCGATCAGATTCATCACCATTCTGTGGGACAAACATATATCTCTTGATGTAGGAAGTTTTCATGCTGACAGTGAATCTTATCAAGCCTTCGACTTAATGTCCAATTTACAGGATATAGAAGAGATACAGGAATAAATTCAATACAATCATGAAGAAGCAACCAGAAAAGTCTATTCTGTCTAGAAGACTTTATTTCTTCAGTAAGTTAAAATGCTTTAAAAAGAGAGGAGGGGAGTGTACTATTTTAAGATCAAAGGATACTTAATTAAGAGTCATGACACTCAAATCTTTCTTATTTGGATTCTGGTTTGAAAAACTAGCTACAAAACACATGAAACCTAAATATAAACAGGGAATTACACGATTTAGAGAACTGCTCACTGATAGTAGTATTTATGTAAGTGGGATATAGAGCAAGTACTAAGGGGACGAGTGTTAGGGTAGCTATTATTCACTTTAAAATACTTCAGCTAATAATAATAAAAAAATAATGCCAGGAAAATAGTAACAATTGTTAAATGTAGGTGGCATACATATGTTCATTATCTATTATTTTCCAATATGACTAAAGCTTTAAAAATAAAAGAAAAAATCTACAAGAACAAGAATGACCACTCTGTGTTCTTTTATCTGGTCTCAGATCAAGTTATTTATTCCCTTCCCTTTCCACACACACTCAGGGCTAAGGGATTCCAGGCCTAATGCCTAATGCCTACAGGAATTAACTGGCTACTATCTTCTCCCCTGAATCTGTCTCTTTAACTGCTTCCCTCCAAGCCTATGTGTTCAAGATTGCATTTTTATTTCTTCATATCTTTTATGGTTCTCAACTTACTGTTATATATCTTCTGCCCCATCACCTCAGGGTAACTGTTCTCAGGGCAATAATATCCTCTATAAAGTCACATGTGATTTAAAACAACAACAAAACCCCCAAATCTTTCATTAGTTATCCGTTCTTCTGTGGTCTCAAACACTGTTGTTCTTTGAAAATGCAGCCCCACGCCCAACCCTCACCCATGGACCATGCAGTATCATTACTTCTGATTTTCCCTTTACCTCTTAGCCTGTCCTTAATCTGTATAGAAGGCTTTCTTTCTTTTTTTACCTTTTTGAATTCCAGTATTATCTAGGATTCCAAGGTGGAATCAAGAGCACAGGGATAACCTCAGATATGCAGATGACACCACCCTTATGGCAGAAAGTGAAGAAGAACTAAAGAGCCTCTTGATGAAAGTGAATGAGGAGAGTGAAAAAGTTGGCTTAAAGCTCAACATCAGAAAACTAAGATCATGGCATCCAGTCTCATCACTTCATGGCAAATAAATGGGGAAACAGTGGAAACAGCATCTGACTTTATTTTTTCAGGCTCCAAAGTCACTGCAGATGGTGACTGCAGCCATGAAATTAAAAGACACATACTCCTTGGAAAAGAAGTTATGACCAACCTAGACAGCATATTAAAGAGTAGAGACATTATTCTGTCAACAAAGGTGTGTCCAGTCAAAGCTATGGTTTTTCCAGTAGTCATGTACGGATGTGAGAATTGGACTATAAAGTTGAGTGCCGAAGAATTGTTTCTTTTGAACTGTGGTGTTGGAGAAGACTCTTGAGAGTCCCTTGGACTGCAAGGAGATCCAATCAGTCTATCCTAAAGGAGATCAGTCCTGGGTGATCATTGGAAGGACTGATGTTGAAGCTGAAACTCCAACACTCTGACCACCTGATGCAAAGAGCTAACTCATTAGAAAAGACCCTGATGCTGGGAAAGATTGAGGGCATGAGAAGAAGGGGACAACAGAGGATGAGATGGTGGGATGGCACCACCAACTCAATGGACTTGGGTTTGGTTAGACTCCGGCAGTTGGTGATGGACAGGGAGGCCTGGTGTGCTGGAGTTCATGGGGTTGCAAAGATCCGACTGAGTGACGGAACTGACTGATATTCCTAGGATTCTACCTTGCTCCTTATTATCCACTGATGTTTCCTGAGAGCCTTCCACCAATTGTCAGAGTTTCTACTATCTCTATCAGTTCAGTTCAGTCTCTCAGTCGTATCCAACTCTTTGCGACCCCATGAACCACAGCACGCCTGGCATCCCTGTCCATCACCAACTCCCGCAGTTTACGCAAACACATGGCCATTGATCGGCAATGCCATCCAGCCATCTCATGCTCTCTTGTCCCCTTTTCTTCCCTCCTTAAATCTTTGCCCGAATCAGGCTCTTTTCAAATAGGTCAGCTCTTTGCATCAGGTGGCCAAAGTACTGAACTTTCAGCTTCAACATCAGTTCTTCCAAAGAATATTCACGACTTATTTCCTGTAGGACGGACTGGTTAGATCTCCTTGCATTGCAAGAGAATCTCAAAGAGTCTTCTTCAATATCACAATTCAAAAGCATCAATTCTTTGGCACTCAGCATTCTTTATATTCCAACTCTCACATCCATATATGACTACTGGAAAAACCACAGCCTTAACTAGATGGACCTTTGTTGGCAAAGTAATATCTCTGCCTTTTAGTATGCTGTCTAGGTTGGTCATAACTTTTCTTCCAAGGAGTAAGCGTCTTTTAATTTCATGGCTGCAGTCATCATTTGCAGTAATTTTGGAGCCCCCCAAAATAAAATCTGCTACTGTTTCCCCATTTATTTGCCATGAAGTGATGGGACTGGATGCCATGATCTTCGTTTTCTGAATGTTGAGCTTTAAGCCAACTTTTTCACTCTCCTCTTTTACTTTCAACAAAAAGCTCTTTAGTTCTTTGCTTTCTGGCATAAGGGTGGTGTCATCTGCATATCTGAGGTTATGGATTTCTCCTGGCAATCTTGATTCCAGCTTGTGCTTCGTCCAGCCTAGCGTTTCTCATTATGTACTCTGAATATAATTTAAATAAACAGGGTGACAATATACAGCCTTGACGTACTTCTTTCCCAATTTGGAACCAGTCCATTGTTCCATATTCAGTTTTAACTGTTGCTTCTTGACCTGCATACAGATTGCTCAAGAGGCAGGTCAGGTGGTCTGGTATTCCCATCTCTTTCAGAATTTTCCAGTTTATTGTGACTCACACAGTCAAAAGGTTTGGCATAGTCAATAAAGCAGAAATAGATGTGTTTTTTTTGGAACTCTTGTGTTTTTGATGATCCAGGAGATGTTGGCAATCTGGTCTCTGGTTCCTCCGTATTTTCTAAAACCAGCTTAAATATCTGGAATTTCACAGTTCACGTATTTCTGAAGCCTGGCTTGGAGAATTTTGAGCATTACTTTACTAGTGTGTGAGATGAGTACAATTGTGCAGTAGTTTGTACATTCTTTGGCATTGCCTTTCTTTGGGATTGGAATGAAAACTGACCTTTTCCAGTCCTGTGGCCACTGCTGAGTTTTACAAATTTGCTGGCATATTGAGTGTATTGATTTACAGCATATTTGCTAGCATACTGATTCACAGCATCACCTTTTAGGATATGAAACAGCTCAACTGGAATTCCATCACCGCCACTAGTTTTGTTCCCAGTGATGCTTCCTAAGGCCCACTTGACTTCACATTCCAGGATGTCTGGCTCTAGGTGGGTGATCACACCAACGTCATTATCTGGGTTGTGAAGATCTTTATTGTACACGTCTTTTGTGTATTCTTGCCACATCATCTTAATATCTTCTGTTTCTGTTAGGTCCATACCACTTCTGTCCTTCATTGAGCATATCTTTGCATGAAATGTTCCCTTGGTATCTCTAATTTTCTTGAAGAGATCTCTAGTCTAGTTCCTCTATTTCTTTGCACTGATCACCAAGGAAGGCTTTCTTATCTCTCCTTATTATTCTCTGGAACTCTGCATTCAAATGGGTATATCTTTCTTTTCCTCTTTGCTTTTCGCTTCTCTTCCTTTATAGCTCTTCTTTTACAGGCCTCCTCAGACAGCCATTTTACTTTTTCTGCATTTGTTTTTCTTGGGGATGGTCTTGAACCCAGTCTCCTGTACAATGTCAGGAACTACCCTCTGTAGTTCATCAGCCACTCTATCAGATCTAGTCTCTTAAATCCCATAGGTCCACCCATGAACAGAAAATTGCATTAAAGATTTACTGAACATGGCCCCACCCATCAGAAAAAGACCTATTTTCCCCCCTCAGTCAGTCTCTCCCATCAGGAAGCTTCCATAAGCCTCTTATCCTTCTCCAGAAGAAGGCAGACAGACTGAAAACCACAATCACAGAAAACTAACCAATCTAATCACTTGGACCACAGCCTTGTCTAACTCAAAGAAACTATAAGCCATGCCATACAGGGCCACCCAAAACAGATGGGTCAGGGTGGAAAGTTCTAATAAAATGTTGTCCACAGGAGAAGGGAATGGCAAACCACTTCAGTATTCTTACCTTGAGAACCCCATGAACAGTACGAAAAGGCAAAAAGATAGGTCACTGAAAGATGAACTCCCCAGGTCGGTAGGTGCCCAACATGCTGCTAGATATCAGTGAAGAAATAACTCCAGAAAGAATGAAGAAACGGAGCCAAAGCAAAAACAACACCCAGTTGAGGATGTAACTGGTGATGGAAGCAAGGTCCCATGCTGTAAAGAGCAATACTGCATAGGAACCTGGAATGTTAGGTTCATGAATCACGGCAAATTGGAAGTGGTCAAACAGGAGATGACAAGAGTGAATACTGACATTTTAGGAATCAGCGAACTAAAATGGATTGGAATGGGTGAATAACTCAAATGACCATTATATCTACTACTGTGGGCAAGAATCCCTTAGAAGAAATGGAGTAGCCATCATAGTCAATGAGTCTGAAATGCAGTACTTGGATGCAATCTCAAAAACAGAATGAGCTCTGTTCGTTTCCAAGGCAAACCATTCAATATCACAGTAATCCAAGTCTATGCCCTGACCAGTAATGCTGAAGAAGCTAAAGTTGAATGGTTCTATGAAGACCTTCAAGACCTTCTAGAACTAACACCCCCAAAACATGTCCTTTTCATTATGCAAAAGTAGGAAGTCAAGAAATACCTGGAGTAACACCAGGCAAATTTGGCCTTGGAGTACAGAATGAAGCAGGTCAAAGGCTAATAGAGTTTTGCCGAGAATGCACTAGTCATAGCAAACACCCTCTTCCAACAACACAAGAGAAGACTCTACACATGGACATCACCAGATGGTCAACACTTAAGTCAGGCTGATTATACTCTTTGCAGCCAAAGATGGAGAAGCTCTACAGAGTCAGCAAAAGCAAGACCGGGAGCTGACTATGGCTCAGATCATGAAGTCCTTATTGCCAAATTAGACTTAAATTGAATAAACTAGGGAAAATCACTAGACCATTCAGGTATAACCTAAATCACATCCCTTATGATTACACAGTGGAAGTGAGAAATAGATTTAAGGGTATAGCTCTAAATAGGACTAGATTTAATAGACAGAATGCCTGATGAACTATGGATGGAGGTTAGCAACACTGTACAGGAGACAGGGAGCAAGACCATCCCCAAGAAATAAAATTATCTCTATCCAAGGTTCTCAAAAGGGAGGCAATTTTGCCCTTAGAGGACATGTGGCAGTGGCTGGAGACATTTTTGATTGTCTTGCCTAGTGAGGTGCTACTGGCATTTAACTGGTAGAGGTCAGGGATTCTGTTAAACATTCTACAACATACAGAGCAGCCCCTCATAACAAAGAACTACCTGGCTCAAAATGTCAGCAGTGTCAAGGTTAAGAAACCCTGATAATTAAAAAGGCCCATGCATTGATTGTAACTGATTGTAACTATGGAAAACAGTGTTGTGAAAAACAATAAGGATTTTTATGAGCTGACATGATTTCCAGGATATATATACATACTGCTAAGTTAATAAATCTCATCTATGATAGAGGATGAGATGGTTGGATGGCATCACCAAGTCAATGGATATGAGTTTGAGCAAGGTCCAGGAGTCGGCAGACAGGGAAGCCTGGTGTGCTCCAGTCCATGGGATCACAGTTGGACATGACTGAGAGACTGAACTGAAGTTAATAAAACAAAGAATAAATGTACACATACATCTATACATACACATTATTTATTCATACACAACACAAGATATAGAGTGCTAACTTCTGTGTAGCAAAGAAGGAAAAAAAGACACATGAAAGAAAAACAAAGTACGACAAAAAACTACCTGGTTAGTTCTGAGGTGGGAGGAGGAAGAGGCTGGTAGGAGAAGGGACAGGAAGTTACTACTTCTCTGTGTTTAGACACTCAGTCATGTCCAACTCTTTGCAACCCCACATACTGCAGCCTGCCAGGCTCCTCTGTCCATGGGATTTTCCGGGCAAGAATACTGGAGTGGGTTGCCATTTCCTACTTTAATTATTCTCTAAGCACATTCTATGTAGAGTTTTGATTTTTGGAACCATGTCAGTATTTTAAAATTTGAAGGTAAAAATTTTTTTAAAAAGGGACAAGGGAAAAAAAACCCTAAAAGGAATATAAACAAAAATTAACATACTGAATTACACTTGAAGTGAATAACAAAGAAAAATTTCAATAAATAATCTAAGTACTATAACCATCCTTCACCTAAAGACAACATAAAACTTATGAACAAATCTTAAACTCTTAGTGGGCTTTACAATCAAGCAGTATGACAACAGCAATTCTGAAACTATTATATGTACACTGGGTGACTGAACAAATTAGCAAATATAATGATACTGGTGGAAGCAGAGGTCTCACTATCAGAGAAGGAAATAAGAGGAGGGGCAAGGAAGAGTCTTACAGTATTAGGTCAGAATGAAATATATTATCACAAACTTACAATTTTAAAAGCAACAACAACAAAAACCCTACAACATTCTCTCTCATATCCTAGCCCATTCTTACTCAAAGGGCAATGACAATCCCGTTTCACCCAACAGCAAAGAAAAAATACACCTCACTCCCAGATTTCCAAATGCCATTCCTTTAAAAAGGTGCTACTTGAAGAAATGGTGAATTCTAATTTCAGGCTTGAGAATTCAACTTTAGCCCATCAATTAGGAGAGATGAAAAGAACAAACAAAACTCTACAGAGAGAAGGGTAAACTCTCTTATGCATTGTTGAAAAATTGATAAACTAATCTATGGTATCAGTTCAGTTTAGTTGCTCAGTTGTTTCCAACTCTTTGTAACCCCATGGACTGCAGCACACCAGGCTTCCCTGTCCATCAACAACTCCCGGAGCTTGCTCAAAGTGATGTCCATGAAGTCAGTGATGTCATCCAACCATCTCATCCTCTGTCATCCCCTTCTCCTGCCTTCGATCTTTCCCAGCATCAGTCTCTTCCAATGAATCAGTTCTTCACATCAGGTGGCCAAAGTACTGGAGCTTCAGCTTCACATCAGTCCTTCCAATGCATATTCAGGACTCATTTCTTTTAGGATTGACTGGTTTGATCTTGCAGTTCAAGGGACTCTCAAGAGTCTTTTCCAACACCACACTTCAAAAGCATCAATTCTTGGGTGCATTAGGGGTGTAGAAATTGAAAAAATCTAAGTGTTAGTCGCTCAGTCATGTTTGACCCTTTGCAACCCCATGGACTGTAGTCTGCCAGGCTCCTCTGTCCATGGGATTCTCCAGACAAGAATATTGGAGTAGGGTGCCATTTTCTTCTTCAGGGGCTCTTACTGACCCAGGAATCGAACCTGGGTCTCTAGAATTGCAGGCAGATTCTTTCCTGTCTGAGCCACAGGGAAGCCATGTAGAAAGTGAGAGACATCCTAAAAAACCTGGTTTATTACCATTACAATTAACGAAAATCATGGGAATAAAAAAAAGGCTGAGATAATTTCAGATTAAACCAGACTGAAGACACATGATGAACTAAACCCAATGCATGATGCTAGAGAAAATTTTATTATAGAGTACTACTCAAAATATGATTCATGGACTAACCACCTGTCCTTGAAATCAAGCTGTTATCTGTCCATCAAAAGATAAGGAACTTAAACCAGAGGGAAAAACAACTACATTACTAAGCACAAAGCTTCGTTCAGCTGATTATTTTTTTTCATTACAAGACATTCTTGGTGGAGGAATAAGTACATCAATTTACATTTTAAGGGGAAACAGGTTTGATTCATGGTCCAGGAAGAACCCACGTAATGTAGGACAGCTAAGCTCATGCACCACAGCTACTGAGCCTGTGCTCTATAGCCTGTGAGCTGCAACCACTGAAGCCTGAGTGCCCAGAGCCCATGTTTTGCAACAAGAGAAATCAATGCAATGAGAAGCCTGAGCACTACAACTGGGGTACTCCCCACTCACTGTAACTAGAGAAAGTCCAGTGTAGTCATAAAAAGTAAATAAAAATACAATAATTCTCATTATTATTATTATATGAAGGTGACAAGCAAATGTGGAAAATGTTAACAAAGGATGAATCTTTTTAAAAGGATTGTGGAAACTGGTTTTTCTTGTAACTTTTCTGTAAACTTAAATTCTTTTCAAAATAAAAAGTAAAATTTGGAGTGCTAATGTAGCAATTTTCCTCAGGATCATCACTATTTTTTATTTCAGAGTAAAATTCAGAACAAAGGCATGTTCACCTAAGCTTATGTACAAAAGGAAATTCATTTTAAGAGGAAATCCTCATCTTAGCAGAGGACAGTCTTGATCTCTTGCATCACACTTTCCTCACTTAGCCTCTCATCACACAACCTTTTGAGTTTTACCTCAATGACTGTTCCTTTTTAGAATCTTCTCCAAGTTTCTTCTCATGTTGCTCCATTCCTAAAATCAAGAGTTCCCCTGGCCTACGTCCTTCAACCAAGGCACTGTTTTCCAGCTATACTACAGTGTCTCTTAGTGATTTTATCTAATCATGTATCTTTTAATATCAAGGACTTGTAATGCAGGAGACCTAGGTTCTATCCCTGGGTCAGGAAGATCCCCTGGAAAGGAATGGCAACTCACTCCGGTATTCTTGCCTGGAGAATTTCAAGGACACAGGAGCCGCCTGGAGGGCTGTAGTTCATGGGGTCACAAAGAGTCAGACATAACTGAGCGACTAACACTGCAGTTTTCATCCTGACAACACCTAAATTTAGATGTGGAACCTAGACCTCTCTCCAGAACCTAATACTACAAATCTAAATTGCCTACCTGACACGTCCACTTAGATGTCCAAGAATCTTCTAAAACACAGCATGTCCAAGACTTAATTGCCAATCTTTCCTTCTAACGCTGCTCTCTATCACACTCAAGACAGTACTCCTTATACCAGTTACTGTTAATTCCATCCTTCCAGTTGCCCAGGTCAAATTATCTTAGGGTCATCCATATTCCCTTTTCTCCCATTCCATTTGCAATCCATCAATAAAGCCTCTCTGCTCTACCTTAAGAGTATATCCAGAATCTAACTACTTCTTATTCACTCCCATAGGTACTAGAATGGTCTAAGCTTCCATCCTTTTTTTTGGCCTTGGTTATTAAAAAAGTATTCATGATTCTACTACCACTTCCCTATACCCTTAAAGACTTTTAAACATATTAATCAGGTCATTTTACTCCTTTGCTCAGTATGCTCCTTTAATTCTCATTCAGAATAAAAGCCAAATAGCTTATAGGCTTATTAACTTGATAAAGTCCTTTCCCTATTCTACTCCTTACCTTGTGACCTTAGGTCCTCCACTTTCTAGCATTAGCCCCAGTCAGTCAGTTTAGTTCAGTCGCTCAGTTGTGTCCAACTCTTTGCAACCTTATGGTCTGCAGCATGCCAGGCCTCCCTGTCCATCACCAACTCCTGGAGTCTACTCAAACTCATGTTCATTGAGTCAGTGATGTCATCCAACCATCCCATCCTCTGTCGTCCCCTTCTCCTCCCGCCCTCAATCTTTCCCAGCATCAGGGTCTTTTCAAATGAGTCAGCTCTTCACATCAGGTGGCCAAAGTATTAGTTTCAGCTTCAACATCAGTCCTTCCAATGAACATCCAGGACTGATCTCCTTTAGGATAGACTGGTTGGATCTCCTTGCAGTCCAAGGGACTCTCAAGTCTTTTCCAACACCACAGTTCAAAAGCATCAATTCTTTGGCTCTCAGCTTTCTTTCCAATTCTCACATCCATATATGACTACTGGAAAAACCATAGCTTTGACTAGATGGACCTTTGTTGGGAAAGCAACGTCTCTGATTTTTAATATGCTGTCTAGGTTAGTCATAGCTTTTCTTCCAAGAAGCAAGCATCTTTTAATTTCATGGCTGCAGTCACCATCTGCAGTGATTTTGGAGCCCCCCAAAATAAAGTCTGTCACTGTTTCCACTGTTTCCCCATCTATCTGCCATGATGATGGGACCCACTACTTTCTCCCTAAACAGGCATACCACCACTAAAGGTCACTAAGCAGGATATTCCTAATGCCCCTCCCAGCATATTCACATCTCTGCTCAAGCAACATCTTCTTAATGAAGTCTTTTCCAACCTTATACTCTACCCTTGGCCTTTAACCATGGCCCCAAATGCTGTATCCCCTCTCCCCCGGCATTGCCCATCAGATTTATTATTTGGCATGGTGCATTTTTTTATTTACTTACTACATTTCTATCTATCATACAAGCTCTGTACTAGCTCACTGAATGTGTCCCCAAAATGTCTAAAAACGTCAATCAGATTCAAGAACAAATCAGGAAGTAGTTACAAATGATCAAAGGTACTTGTTAACATAAATTCCCTATCTATGGAGAATGAAAAGATTAAATATTTACTCTAAGTGAACTTTTCCCCTGAAAATCAGAACCGAGGGAATTCCCTGGTGGTCCACTAGTTAGGATTCAGTGCTTTTACTGCCATGTCCTGGGCTCAATCCCTGGTTCAGGAACTAAGAACCCACAAGCCAACTTGTGAGGTCAAAAAAAAATAATAATAATAGAGAAAATCAGTCCAGAATCAATCTCTCTCACACACATAAACATGTACATACACACACACTTATGTGTTTACGTCTCTACGTTAGGAAAAAATGACTATGATGCAGTCAGGAAAAGGGAAAAAGTGGGGTGGAAATTATCAAAAATTTTCAACATAAGCTAACTTTTTTTTAAATAAAGGGGGTTTATACATGCAAATATAATGAACCTATTAAGTTGCTTACACTATAATCACCGTGTCTTTGTTGAATTTTTTCTCTTGAACTGTACTGGAGCAATTTGGGGAAACAACATCTTCACTATCTGAAGACAAATCAATGTATTGAATCCCTCGTTGATTCTTGAAATATGATATACTTGCTTTTCTGTCATTTTCTGGAGTTTCTGGAACACTAGAATCTTCTGCAAAAGACAAAAAGCAGAAAGGCATTTTGAGCAATTTGAAAATAAGACAAATTTTGTTTGTGCAAATCTGTCTTAGCACAATCATGTGCCAAAAATCTTTAGCTTCATTCATGTTTCCATATTAAACCAAAACTCCTCCTAATTTTCAAAGAAAAACTTAATAGTCAACCAGGGCTGGCATTAAATGATTTTGCACTTCAGAGGTTACTTACTAGCAAGAACTTAGTGGACACTGCGAAACAGCAGTTTGTATATTTCAACCCTCTTTGCTCAGAATACAGAGATTGATTCTGGACTGATTTTCTCTATTATTATTATTTTTTTTGACCTCACAAGTTGGCTTGTGGGTTCTTAGTTCCTGAACCAGGGATTGAGCCCAGGACATGGCAGTAAAAGCACCTCTTTGCTTTTGTTTCCTAGTACTCAGTTCTCACCTAAGAGAACATGGACACTAGAGCCCGAAAGACATGAATTTCAATCCCATCTCTCAGCCAAGTTACTTAATCTAAGTCTCAGTGTCCTCTATAAAATAGAGATGCTAATAATCATAGGATTAATGTGCACATAAAATTAGAAGATATATATTAAGAATTTAATTTAGAAATTGGCACACTGTCAACATCCAACATACATTAGCTCAAATATTGGTGTTATGAGCCAAATTATGTCCCCTCCAAAATTCCTATGCTAAAGTTCCAACCCCCATCACCTCAAAATGTAACATATTTAGAGACAGGTCCTTCATAGAAGTGACCAAGTTAAAATGAGTCAATTAGGTTAGTAACCTAATCCAAAATGACTTGATGTCCTTAGAGAGAAACCAAGGATGTGTGTGCATGAGAAAAAGGCAACGTGGGCACACAGGGAAGAGGCGGCTGAGGAGAAAGGCCTTCACAAGAAACCAAATCCACTGACACCTTGATCTTGGACTTCTAGCCTCTAGATATGGGAGAAAATAAGTCTGCTTTTTATGTCACTCAGTCTGTGTTATTTTGTTATGGCAGCCCTCACTAATAAAGTCCAGAGAAGGCAATGGCAACCCACTCCAGTGTTCTTGCCTTGAGAATCCCAGGGACGTGGGGGGTCTGGAGGTCTGCCATCTATGGGGTCACACAGAGTCGGACATGACTGAAGCAATTTAGCAGCAGCAGCACTAATAAAGTCAGCATCACTTGTTATCCAAAGCAGGTGAGTATAATATTCTATCATAGTCTCCTCTCTCCAAGGGCTGAGTTTCAAAATTATTCTCCCTTATATACAGGAGGAGGAATTCCTGTTCAGCGTCTTGGTTTAGTGAATACAGTTGTCTTGCAGTATCTGTTCCCTGCCCACTCCCCAAATGGGGGAATGTTCAAGTCCCTTAAATAAAATGGTCCTGTATTTTCATATAACATATGCACACAGCTGTATTACTTATAATACCTGATTCATATAAATTCTATGTGAAGAGTTGTAAATACACACGTGAGTTACATAAATGGTTGCAGCGTGTATGTGGCAAATTTGTTTTGCTACTTAGAACTTCCTGGAACTTTTCTTTCTGAGTATTTCCATTGTAGCTGATAAGTAGATGAGAACCCATAGATATGAAAGCCAATTAATGATATATTTTAAAAAGGAATGATCACATGAATTTTAATTAAAAAGTACCAATTTAAAAAACAATAGCTACCATTAGCCACTATTCAGTATCAAGCCAGAAGTAAAACACATTTTCAATACTTACAATAACCCTAAGGGGACATTATAACATCATTTAATAGACAAACTAAGATTCAGAGGAAGCAACTGGTCCAAAGTCATACAAGGGAAAGTATCAGACCTAAAATCCAAGACCCAGAGTCTAAATCCTGGTATGCTAAAACTCTTGACCTTCCCACAATTAACTGTCATAAAATGATAGCAATCACTATCATAAGGCTCCTGAGTCATATTTGTAAATAACATTAACCAAAGCTTACATAACTAATCTCTTTGAGGACACAAAAAAACATTTTTCTTCCTGCAATGAAGTCCTAGCAACATTACTGAAAAGCAAATCACAAAACTGTTCAAACAGAACAATTTTATAAATGTTTAATGTGCCTGGGGTGAAAAACCACTTTGGGAAAAAAAAAAAACACAGCTATGTTAACTGCCATTTGTATGAAGACACTTACAAATTCTGATTTTTATGTAAAGTAATAAAATGATAGTCTAATTCTTATCAAATAAGTATTAAAGGTACTATGAACTCTACTTTTACACAGTGGTCCTGATATATCACAAACCACAAATAAAACTAAAAATGAAGACCTTTATTGCATCATAAATTTAACCTAAACTTAAAGCATATAATTCAGAAAACTAAGATCATGGCATCTGGTCCCATCACTTCATGGCAAATGGATGGGGAAACAGTAGAAACAGTGGCTGACTTTATATTTTAGGGCTCCAAAATCACTGCAGATGGTGATTGCAGCCATGAAATTAAAAGACACTTACTCCCTGGAAGGAAATTTATGACCAACCTAGACAGAATATTAAAAAGCAGAGACATTACTTTGTCAACAAAGGTCCGTCTAGTCAAGGCTATAGTTTTTCCAGTAGTCATGTATGGAAATGAGGGTTGGACTATAAAGAAAGCTGAGCACTGAAGAATTGGTGTTTTTGAACTGTGGTGTTGGAGAAGACTCTTGAGAGTCCCTTGGACTGCAAGGAGATCCAACCAGTCCATCCTAAAGGAGATCAGTCTTGGGTGTTCATTGGAAGGACTGATGTTGAAGCTGAAACTTCAATATTTTGGCCACCTGATGTGAAGAGCTGACTCATTTGAAAAGACCCTGATGCTGGGAAAGATTGAGGGTGGTAGGAGAAGGGGACAACAGAGGATTTGATGGTTAGATGGCATCACCAACTCAATGGACATGAGTTTGAGCACACTCTGGGAGTTGGTGATAGACAGAGAAGCCTGGCGTGCTGCGGCTCATGGGGCCGCAAAGAGTCGGATACGACTGAGCGACTGAACTGAACTGAATGCGTGCAATTTTAACAGTTCAACAGGTGTCCAGCTTTTTGAAAAGGGCTATGACAAAATGATTTGGATTGTCCACTTTTCTTTAAAAAGCTTTTTTCAAAGTGAAGAAAAAGTTTTTCAAAGAAGTCTTACTGTTTGTTTGGGGGCGGGGGGGGGTGCCGGGTGGTAAAAATTCTTTTAGTGAGTAGTAGGAGCACTAGAGTTTCTTGAACTGATTATATACTCATCTTTTCTTTAATCTTCTCCTCTTATTTTCCCAATCCAGGGATGGAATCCAGGTCTTTCACATTGCAGGCAGTTTCTTTCCCATCTGAGCCACCAGGGAAGCCCAAGAATACTGGAGTGGGTAGCCTATCCCTTTTCCAGGAGAACTTCCCAACCCAGGAATCAAACTAGGGCCTCCTGCATTGCATGCAGATTCTTTACCAGCTGAGCTACCAGGGAAGCCCTACTTATTATATACAGATTACAATACAAAATATATGGGGAGGACATAATTTTAAAATTCACATTTAATATGCTTCATTAATAAGATAGAAAAAAAAGTTGGGCTTTCTTACGGGCTTCCCTTGTGGCTCAGCTGGTGAAGAATCCACCTGCAATGCAGGAGACCTGGGTTTGATCCATGGGTTGGGAATATCCCTTGGAGAGGGCAAGGGCTACCCACTCCAGTATTCTGGCCTGGAGAATTCCATGGACTATATACTCCAGGGGTTGCAAAGAGTCAGATATGACTAAGTGACTTTCACTTTACTCTCTTATAGGTACCGAATTACTAAGAGCTTTTACTGGATATGCAATGTTCACCATCAAAAAATATACATTAGATTGGTTCAACAGAGTAGAGTAAAAGGACACATGTTCATCTCCTCCTGCAAGAGCACCAAGATTGCAACTGGCTGTTGAACAGCCATTAACAGGAGGACGCTGGAGCCCAGACAAAGAAGCTGCAAGGAGATGGTAGGAGGGGTGCAACCATAATAAAATCAAATCCCATATTCACCAGGTGAGTAACCCACAATCTGGAGAACAATAATACCAAAGAAGTTCTCCCACTATTGTGAAGGTTCTGAGCCCCATATCAGGCTTCCCAACCTGGGGATCTGATAAAGGGACTGGGAATCCTCAGGAATTCTGACTTTGAAGGCCAGCAGGATTTGATTATAGGATTTCCACAGGACTAGGGGTAACAGACCTCACTCTTGGAGGGCACAAACAAAATCTTGAGAGAATCAAGATCCAGGGGCAAGGAGCAGTGATCCCACAGGAGACTGAACTAGACCTACCTGCTAGTGTTGGAGGGTCTCCTGTGGAAGCGTGGGTTGGCAATGAATGGCCACAGGGACAAAGGTACTGGCAGCAGCAGTCATGGAAGGTAAGGTGCCCCTTAGGATAAGCCCTCTTGGAGGTTGCCATTAACCCTACCATAAAGCCCACAGACCCCAGGGCTGAGTTGTCTCAGGCCAAATAACTAACGGAGGAAGCACAACCCCACACATCAGCAGATAATTGGATTAAAGTTTTACTGCCCACCACAGTAAGTCCCAGTTTTTCCCATGCCCAGTCCCTCCCACCAGAAGCTTACACAAGCTTCAGTCTCATGCACCAGAAGGCAGACAGAAGCAGCAAGAAAAACCACAATCCTGCAGCACTAGAACAAAAACCACATCATAGAAAGTTAACCAGAATGAAAAGGCAGAGGGTTATGTCCCAGATGAAAGGACTAGATAAAACCCCCTGAAAAACAGCTAAACGAAGTGAGGATAGGCAACCTTCCAGAAAAAGAATTCGGAATAATGATAGTGAAGATGATCCAGGATCTCAGAAAAAGAATGGAGAAGATGCAAGAAATATTTACCAAAGACCCAGAAAAACTAAAGAACAAAGATGAACAATACACTAGAAGGAAGCAATAGCAAAATAACTGAGGCAGAAGAATGGGTAAGTGACCTGGAAGACAGAATGGTGGAAGTCACTGTTGCAGAACAGAATATAGACAAAAGAATGAAAAAGAATGAAGACAGCCTAAGAGACCTCTGCTGCTGCTAAGTCACTTCAGCCGTGTCCGACTCTGTGCGACCCCATAGACAGCAGCCCACCAGGCTCCCCCGTCCCTGGGATTCTCCAGGCAAGAACACTGGAGTGGGTTGCCATTTCCTTTTCCAATGCATGAAAGTGAAAAGTGAAGGTGAAGTCACTCAGTCGTGTCTGACCCTCAGCAACCCATGAACTGCAGCCTTCCAGGCTCCTCCGTCCATGGGATTTTCCAGGCAAGAGTACTGGAGTGGGGTGCCATTGCCTTCTCCAGGATTCCCAGAAAGAGGAGAGAGGGAGAAAGGACCCGAGGAAATATCTGAAGAGATAATAGCTGAAAACTTCCCTAACATGGGAAAGGAAACAGTCAACCAAGTCTAGGAAGCACAGAGAACCCCAAGCAGAATAAACTCAAGGAGGAACACACTGAGACACACAGTAATCAAAATGACAAAAATTAAAGAGAAAGATAAAATATTAAAAGCAACAAGGGGAAAAATGACAACATACAGGGGAACTCTCATCAGGCTATATTAGCTGATTTCAACAGAAACCCTACAAGCCAGAAGGGAATGGCACGACATATTTAAAATGATGAAAGGGAAGAAACTACAACCAAGAATACTCTACCCAGCAGGACACTTGTTCAGATTCAGTGGAAAAATCAAAAGCTTTCCAAACAACCAAAAGTTAAGAGAATTCAGCACCACCAAACTCGCTTTACAACAAATGCTATAGGAATTTCTCTAAGCAGTATGCACGAGAAGGAAAAAACCTACACAAAATAAACCCAAAACAATTAAGAAAATGGTAATAGTTTCGTGTGTGTGTGTGCGCGGATGCACGCACATGTACTCAGTTGCTTCAGTCTTGTCCAACTCTTTGCGACCTTTTTGACTGAAGCTTACCAGGCTCCTCTGTCCATGGGATTCTCCAGGCATGAATACTGGAGTGGGTTGCCATGCCCTCCTACAGGGGATCTTCCTAACCCAGGGACTTAATTTGCCATACATATTGATAATTACCTTAAATGTAAATGCATTAAATGCACCAACCAAAAGACAGACTGGCTGAATGGATGAAAATGTGCATGTATGCACTTCCACTTATCATATCACTCTACTTAACCCCTCAAATTGTATGTAATTATTTTATACTGTTAGGTTAATCATGTTTCCATTATGGCTTGCAACTGTAATTCTTTTTTGTCTGGCTATTGGTTGTGAAAAGTGAAAAACATCTTTTACTATTGTGGAAAATATATACATATATATATTGAACATGTGTAGTACCCTGAACCAAGTGGCACCCCCACAGCCTGACTGGCAAGTGACTAACAGCAGAGGAAATGGTTTCATAATATGGGGGAATGAGGGAAGATTATAATACAAAAGCATTTCTCAAACTAAGGACCTCTTTTAAACTTCTCACTTTTTAAAAAAATGAGGGCTCCACAAGAGTCTTTGCTTACGCTGGTTATAATATTTACCTCATCAGAAAATAGTAACTAAGAAAATGTTTAAGAATTTATTTAGGACTTCCCTGGAGGTCCAGTGGTTAAGAAATCCTCCTGTCAATGCTGGGGACATCAGTTCAGTCCCCTGGTCCAGGTAGATTCCACATGCTGCAGGGCAACTAAGCCCGTGTGTCACAACAAGAGAAGCCACTGCGATGAGCAGCCGGCGCACCACAACTAGAGAAAGCCTGGGTGCAGCAACGAAGACCCAGCACAACCATAAAGAAAATGAGAACAAAAGGAAGGAAGGAATTCTTAAAAAAAAAAAGGAAGCAAACTATATTCCGCCCCCCCCCCCGCCATCCCTCAAATTCAGTGAGACAAGTAGCACTGTTTTAAATCTGTGAAGATTCCTGGTTTAATAGAAAGACAGCTAGATTCTCATATCTGTGCAATTATCTGTTCAAGTGTATTGTTTTTGTTTGGTTTACAAAGGAAATCATGCCTCACAAGGAAGGGATATTTTTAAAAAATAAAAAATAGCCTTTTTACTTTACTGTGGATATTTTTTGACATTGAACCCAAATTTGACAGATGGTAGTTTTTCTAAAGGTTGTTGCAATGTGGAGTCTGAAATGATGTGAACGAACTTTTCATTCTGTTACATTAAAACCGTCCAGTCAATCTTGCACTTTAACAGCCCCTTAACCCACACATTATTTTCTTTAAGCATTGTGTGCATTATCTTTTGGAAAATACTGGTTCACTCACTGATTAATTCATACCTTCCAAATGTTGACACGTCATA
The DNA here is from genome assembly GCA_006410935.1 of Redunca redunca. Taxonomy (NCBI): domain Eukaryota; kingdom Metazoa; phylum Chordata; class Mammalia; order Artiodactyla; family Bovidae; genus Redunca; species Redunca redunca. The sequence goes on along the minus strand of SJYQ01005734.1, from coordinate 270,658 downwards.
TTTTTTTACAAAAATGACATTCATTAATCTCACCACTGGTCTCTAAATATCTGGAGATTGTCAAAATCACATTTGTAGAAATGTTTTCCAAAACTCAAAAGTCTTCTTTGAAACTAGAATTTTATCACTTGCATAAATACTGTCAGTTGTTTTCCTTGGTATCAGTTCATTTTTTTGAAAAAAGTGTCTGTTAAATACCTGTCTACATAATGTGGTTTGTCAGTCATTCTTTTAAATAAAAATGGTGTTCTGTGAAAGAATGACAAGCTCAGCTCAAACTCAAAGCAACTGCTCAAATGCTTTCTCCTGAGACAACTACTGCACTTCAGCATGCAGCAAAGGGGAGTTCACATTTTGTTTCAAGAAATATTAAAATGGTGCCTACTGATAAAGGTTGTTTTATTAAAAACTTTTTACTGCTTCATCACGAACATTCTTAAGTGAAACTGACATTTAAAAATTTTAAGGATACAATGACAATTTAGAACAGCTTGGAATCTTGGCCTCAAGTCATGCTAGGGCACTAGCAGTTTTACCTACCACTGCTTTTGCATCATCAGTGCAAATACCAATATAGTGAAAAAGGCAAGCTATGTCTTAATATTATTATGAAATAGTAACCCTTTTGCGTCAGAGGGACCTCAAAAATTCACAGGTCATACTCTGAGGACTACAGGGATACAGTAAGAGCTTTATATAAAATATCAACTTTCAAGTATCAATAATCTGGAATTAGAATAGTGCTGAGTGCTTAGATTTGTTTGTTTTGACTATTTTCAGAAGTAAACAACAGGAAAAATACCTAACAGCCAATGGCCAAAGAGATATTCCTGATGTAATGACGTTTTATGACTCAAGCAAAGAAGCACTTGTAAGCAGCAGCACAAAGGAGACAGGAAGGAAGCAAAACAGAAAACTACAGAAATGACGGAAACAATGTGAAAACTAGAAACAATTATAAAAGACACTGGCTACTACTCAACTGACTTTGTTGCATGCCTGCTGTATTTAAGGCACTGTACCAAGAGGTGGGGGATATTAAAGAAAAAAAAGGCAAGTTACAGTTCCACTTGCCCTAAAGAAACTAATAATAGGAGCTAAATAGTCATGTACATAAACAGCTATGTTATGAATCATAATTTGTGCCACGTGAGAGCAATCGACAAAATGCTAAAGGAACATAAGGGAAAACAGCCTGTCCTTTTATGTAAAAATAACTTAAAAATCTTGTTTTAGGAACAGAAGATGGTATTTTCCCATTATCAAAGGCAATGGGAACCTACATCATTAGCATACACAAGAAGATTCCAAGGTTCAAGGGAATAAGTCCAAATGAAATTCTCCATTAGTGGTGTGCAAACAGAAGACAAACTTATATCCTAAATTTTTCCAGTATACATTTATCCATTTTGATATCTAAGTCTACCATAACACAAAAGGATTTAAACACCTGCCACTGACTCTACCTTTCCAAGGGATCCCAGATCAAAAACTATTCAAAAAAAAAAAAAAAAATTTCACTGCTGGGAAACTGTGCATTTGCACAGGAAAGTCTAAATCAATTTGTTAATCCACAGATAAAGGTGATGCCAAAGTAGAATGAAAACACTTAAACCTTTGATTCTGTCCCATAGACTTATGTAAGTGTGCCTTTTTGCCATTTTGATATTATAATTGTGTACTGTTCTACATTATTCAGTTCTCTAATATGGCAACTGACTTTCAAGGCCATTCCTAGTGAAGCACATCACACAATTGCCCCTTTAAAAGGTTTATTACCAAAACAACAGATTATAAATTCTGGACAGTCTTGGGCTTCTCTCGTGGCTCAGTGGTAAAGAATCTGCGTGCCAGTGGAGGAGACCTGGGTTCAATCCCACATGCCGAGGAGCAACTAAGCCTGCATGGCCCAACTACCAAGCCTGTGCTCTAGAGCCTGTGCTCTCAACAAGAGAAGCCACCACAATGAAGAGCCTGTGCTCCACAACTAGAAAGAAGCCCATGCTCACTACGAAAAAGCCTGCATGGCAACGGAAGACCCTGGGCAGCCAAAAACAAAAATAAAAAAAATTAAGAAAATACAATCTGGACAGTCTTAATTTGAATGCCATAGTAGACAGGCATCTTCAGCATCTTAGATAAATCAAACTATCTCTGATGAAAGCTTTCGAAAAAGACGAAGAATACACTACAAGACTGAATAGCAGTTTCTAATACACTAGCTTAAAATGAGAAACAAGAAACATTTCAGGCTTAAGCCAAAAGAAAAGATAAATAGAAAAAATGTAAAGGAAAGAGTAATGTGACTTATAATGGACAAGGTCAAAGTGTTAAACCTGAAAAGTACTTTTTAATAACAGAATTTATATCTACATTAAAAATATAACTGACATGTACAAATGCATTCTAATAATGAAATGCATAAACATGGCAGGATACATAGAGCAAACAGTCAACAGAGACCAATATGAGGCTTTGTCTTGTCTAGACTCTTTACAGAAAAGACACCACCAAAACAATTAGGATATAAAAAGATATTTTTTAAACTATTTTGACTGGTACCCACTGTAAGAGACACATTATGGATTATGATCCTAAATATACAGATCACTAGATAGAGTTATATAACAAAGGTCTCATAGGCTATACTGTTATACTTCGATAATTTTCTATTTATTGTACTCTATGAAAAATAAGTTATATGCATTCAGCCAGGTTCCAAGAAACTGACTTTATGACATGTTTGTAATCCAGTTTGAAAAAAAAACATACAAAATAACTCATTATTTTTGACATATAAATAAATCTGTAATTAGATTATGCATTTTCAAGTACTCAGATCTTTTATAGAAATTCTTTAGTAGGCCAAAAAGAATATTTCAGTAAATTCATCAAAGATGAAATATTACAGATACGTTCTCTGGTCACAAAAAGTAAAATTGGAAGTAAACGTTAATAAGAATGTTGAAGCAAAATTTCAGTTACTTGGAAATTAAAACAACAAATAAATGAGAAAAACAAAAGAAACAACTCCTTTAAACTTTCAGGTCCAAGAAGAAGAAAAAGCAAAAACATTAAAATCTACAGTACAGGAATACCTCTTTTCTTGAATTTCACAGGTTTTTTTTACAAATTGAAGATTGATGGTACCATATGTTGAGCAAGGTTACTGACATTTTTTCCAATACCATTTGCTCACTTCATGTCTCTCTGCTATATTTTGGTAGTAATTTTTGTAACATCTCCAATATTTTATGGTGATGTTTCTTACAGTGATCGGATATCAGTGATCCTTGATATTACTGTTGTAATTGTTCTCAGTTTGGTTCAGTTCAGTTGCTCAGTCATGTCCGACTCTTTGCGACCCCATGAATCGCAGCACGCCAGGCCTCCCTGTCCATCACCAACTCCCGGAGTTCACTCAGACTCGCGTCCATCGAGTCAGTGATGCCATCCAGCCATCTCATCCTCTGTCATCCCCTTCTCCTGCCCCAATCACTCCCAGCATCAGAGTCTTTTCCAATGAGTCAACTCTTCGCACGAGGTGGCCAAAGTACTGGAGTTTCAGCTTCAGCATCATTCCTTCCAAAGAAATCCCAAGGCTGATCTCCTTCAGAATGGACTGGTTGGATCTCCTTGCAGTCCAAGGGACTCTCGACAGTCTTCTCCAACACCACAGTTCAAAAGCATCAGTTCTTCGGCGCTCAGCCTTCTTCACAGTCCAACTCTCACATCCATACATGACTATTGGAAAAACCATAGCCCTGACTAGACAGACCTTTGTGGGCAAAGTAATGTCTCTGCTTTTGAATATGCTATCTAGGTTAGTCATAACTTTTCTTCCAAAGAGTAAGCGTCTTTTAATTTCATGGCTGCAGTCACCATCTGTAGTGATTTTGGAGCCCAAAAAAAATAAAGTCTGACACTGTTTCCACTGTTTCCCCATCTATTTCCCATGAAGTGATGGGACCAGATGCCATGATCTTCGTTTTCTGAATGTTGAGCTTGAAGCCAACTTTTCCACTCTCATTTTCATCAAGAGGCTTTTTAGTTCCTCTTCATTTTCTGCCATAAGGGTGGTGTCATCTGCATATCTGAGGTTATTGATATTTCTCCTGGCAATCTTGATTCCAGCTTGCGCTTCTTCCAGTCCAGTGTTTCTCATGATGGACTCTGCATAAAAGTTAAATAAGCAAGGGGACAATATACAGCCTTGATGTACTCCTTTTCCTATTTGGAACCAGTCTGTTGTTCCATGTCCAGTTCTAACTGTTGCTTCCTGACCTTCATGTAGGTTTCTCAAGAGGCAGGTTAGGTGGTCTGGTATTCCCATCTCTTTCAGAATTTTCCACAGTTTATTGTGATCCACACAGTCAAAGGCTTTGGCATAGTCAATAAAGCTGAAATAGATATTTTTCTGGAACTCTCTTGCTGTGGCTCAGATCATGAACTCCTTATTGCCAAATTCAGACTTAAATTGAAGACAGTAGGGAAAACCACTAGAGCATTCAGATATGACCTAAATCAAATCCCTTATGATTATACAGTGGAAATGAGAAATAGATTTAAGGGACTGGATTTGATAGAGTGCCTGATGAACTATGGACTGAGGTTCGTGATACTGTACAGGAGACAGGGATCAAGACCATCCCCATGGACAAGAAATGCAAAAAAGCAAAGCTGTCTGGGCAGGGCTTACAAATAGCTGTGAAAAGAAGAGAAGCAAAAAGCAAAGGACAAAAGGAAAGATACAGGCATCCGAATGCAGAGTTCCAAAGAATAGCAAGAAGAGATAAGAAAGCCTTCCTCAGCGATCAATGCAAAGAAATAGAGGAAAACAACAGAATGGAAAAGACTAGAGATCCTGTCAACAAAATCAGAGATACCAAGGGAACATTTCATGCAAAGATGGGCTCGATAAAGGACAGAAATGGTAATTGTTTTAGGTGCCCCAAGTAAGCAAGTAAGTAAAGTCACTCAGTCATGTCCAACTCTTTGTGACCCTGTGGACGGCAGCCCACCAGGCTCCTCAGTCCATGGGATTCTCCAGGCAAGAATACTGGAGTGGGTTGCCATTTCCTTCTCCAGGGGATCTTCCCGACCCAGGGATCAAACCCGGGTATTTCGCATTGGAGGCAAACACTTTAACCTCTGAGCCACTGGGGAAGCCTAGGTGCCCCAAAAGCATCCATATAAAATGGCAAACTTAACTGATACAATGTTTTATGTGTTTTGACTGCTCCTTCCACCTGCCACTTCTTTCATGACTTTCCCCCTCTTCCAGCTTCCCTATTCCTTAAGACACAGCAATAAATTCGGTCAGGTACTAACCCTCCAATGGCCTCTAAGTATTCAAGAGAAAGGAAAAGTTGCACATTCCTCTCTCTAAATAAAAAGATAGAAATGTTTAAGGTTAGTGAGAAGGCAGGTCAAAAGCAAAGACAGGCTGAAAGTTAGGCCTCTCGCAGCAGTTAGCCAAGACGTGAATGCAAAGGCAAAGTTCTGGGAGGAAATTAGAAATTCTGCTCTAGTGAATCTACAAACAAGAAGCCAAACAGCTTTACTGCTGACATGGAGAAACTTTTAGTGGTCTAGATAAAAGGTTAAAAACCAGCCTCAGCATTCCCTTAAGCCAAAGCCTAATCCAGAGCAAGACCCTATCTCTTCCGTTCTATGAAGGCTGAGAGAGGTGAGGAAGTTGGAAGGAAAAAAGTTTGAAGCTTGAAGAAATTAGTTCATAAGGCTGAAGGAAAGTAGTTGTCTCCATAACATAAAAGCGCATGATGAAGCAGAAAGTGCTGATGTAGAAAATGCAGCAAGATATCCAGAAGATCTAGCTAAAATAATTAAGGAAAGTGGCTACACTAAACAAGAAAGTTTCAGTGTCAACCAAACAACCTTCTAATGGAGGAAGATTCCATCTAGGACCTCCAGAGCTAGAGAGGAAAAGTCAATGTCTGGCTTAAAAGGATAGGCTGAGTCTCCTGTTAAGGGCTAATATAGCTGGTGACTTTAGTTGAAACCACTGCTAATTTATGCTAAATCTACTCTGCCTATGGTCTATAAATAAATGGAACAAAGCCAGGATGACAAAACAGTTGTTTATAACATTGTTTACTAAGTATTTTAAACCCATTGTTGTTACACCTACTGCTCAAAAAAAAAAAAAAAAGATTGCTTTCAAAATATGACTGCTCAGGGAATTCCCCAGTGGTCCAGTGGTTAGAACTCTGGGTTTTCACTGGTGAGGGCCTGATTCAATCCCTGTATGGGGAACTAAGATCCCACAGATGTGAAAGAAGAAAATACGGATGGATATATTTATAATGTGGTGGTAGGGAATGGCTTTATCAGTTCTGATCAGGACCTAAAACCATAAGCCTTAAAGAAAAAGATGAACAAACTGACCATTTAAAAATGGAAAACTTCTCTGTTGTAAACAACAGACAGAATTAAAAGACTGGAATAAAAAAAAAAACGTAACCAAAGCAATTTAATTGTTCACTAGCCTTTTAAAGATTAGAAAGGTTTGCAAGATTCTGGGCTGGTATGAAAAAGCAGACATCTGAAAACCAGGCTGTAGTCTAGTGCAAACTGGTAAAACTATTATGATGGGTTATTTGGCAATTACTAAAATATTAATTCATATTCCTTCTAACATGACAATTTCATTTCCCAGAATTTTTCAACAGATTGTACAGAGGCAAAAACATCAATATAAAAGAATGGTCACTACAGCACTCTTTAAAACAAAAAGAAGAAATAATCCTAAACAACCAATGTCTATTAACAGGGAACTATATGAACTATAATACATCAATGTATAAGACATACTGTAGTCACTAAAAAGAATTCAAGTATAGCATATTTTATATGAACATGGAAAATATTTTTAAAAATCTACTTTGAGGGGACGTCCCTGGCAGTCCAGTGGTTAAGAGACAGCACTTCCACTGCAGTAGGCATGTGTTCAATACCCAACTGGGCAACTAAGCACATGCAGCATGGCATTCGGGGAACCTCCCCCCCACAAAAGTCTACTTTTTGGTCAATAGTGGGCTGCATTACAATATACATAATACTGTTTTATCTAAAAAAAACAAAAACCAACAACCTAGAATACATATAGGTAGGGAAAAAAATGAAAAAATGAGAAGAATACCAACACTAAATGAAAAGATTAGAGTCTCTCCATTACACAATTGTTATACTTATTTTTTATGTAACACTCTATTTTGAAGAAAGCACAAAAACTAAAAAGGTAGAAAAGGAAAACAGACAAAAAAAGTACATTTAAAATGAATTTAAGACATTTAGACTCACAGTACTTTTAGAACAATTGAGCACTAATCTTTAGACTCACAGTACTTTTAGAACAATTGAGCACTAATCTTTTTAACAAATACGACTCTTCAACTAATACTAGCAGATGTTAGGAAACCAGAATTTCTATCCAAAGATAAAATGAGGATTCACATTTTGGCCACACACACTTAAGAGGACTCAATAGTTAAAGTATCATGAGGTTAAAATGATACATGCAGCTTCATTGTTCAAATGATCTTATTCATTCTGATTTCAGAGAACAAACAGACAAAGGAAGTGAAGTCCAAAAGTGATAACTTAAGATTGTATAATCCGTAAGTGGCAGAGCATTGCTCCTTGGAAATCTTTTCTGAACTGGTATAATTTAAAAAATTTTTCCTCTTACTTATTAACTACAGTTACTTTCAACATGACAACCACTGTAGAAGACTGACTATTTCATTAAGAAAAGAAATTCATCAAGCATACACTAAAGCTTTCCTCCATTCCAACCTCAGAACCACCTATGAATTATCTATTTTTCTCTTTCACTCCCATTCCCCTGAGTAAAATGTGTCTTTCTTTTTTTCTCAAAGTTAAACAGTCCAGCTACGGTTGCACTCCTACCTCTCTGATGCCTTTCATCAGATATCACCCCCTGTCGTTCATCCTTTCCCCCTCCACTAGCTTCTTTGCCTCAGCTAAAAAATATGCTCAATTTTCAATGTTCTTCAGACATCTTTTCTTGACATTTATTTCCTCATCAAGCTGTTTACCTCTTTCCCTTGTTGGAATAGGAATCTTCACCTGCTTAGTTTTGTATTGAAACTGCTATGGGCCAACAGGAACTCTAATTTCAAAGGAAAGTGGTCTCTGATCAGATCTCATTCAAACAGATTTCTCTGCAACATTTGATACTGTTCACTATACAACACCTACGTGGAAACTCTCCTTTCTTTTGCTTTCAGGGCATTACCATTTGCTTACTATTCTGTCATTCTTTGTATCTTTCATTGGTTTCTCTTCCTTTATCCATTTTTAAATACTGATGCTTCTTACTATCTATTTTGTTTAGAACATTTTTGGGGGGGGGGCAAATTTGGAAAACTCAGCAGTGGCCACAGGACTGGAAAAGGTCAGTTTTCAGTCCAATCCCAAAGAAAGGCAATGCCAAAGAATGCTCAAACTACTGCACAATTGCACTCATCTCACACGCTAGTAAAGTAATGCTCAAAATTCCCCAAGCCAGGCTTCAGCAATATGTGAACCGTGAACTTCCAGATGTTTAAGCTGGATTTAGAAAAGGCAGAAGAACGAGAGATCAAATTGCCAACATCAGCTCGATCATTGAAAAAGCAAGAAAGTTGCAGAAAAACATCTGTTTCTGCTTTATTGACTATGACAAAGCCTTTGACTGTGTGGATCACAATAAACTGTGGAAAATTCTGAAAGAGATGGACATACCAGACCACCTGACCTGCCTCTTGAGAAACCTGTATGCAGGTCAGGAAGCAACAGTTAGAACTGAACATGGAACAACAGACTGGTTCCAAATAGGAAAAGGAGTACGTCAAGGCTGTATACTGTCACCTTGCTTATTTAACTTCTATGCAGAGTACATCATGAGAAACGCTGGATTGGAAGAAACACAAGTTGGAATCAAGATGGCCGGGAGATATATCAATAACCTCAGATACACAGATGACCCCACCCTTATGGCAGAAAGTGAAGAGGAACTAAAAAGCCTCTTGATGAAAGTGAGAGTGAAAAAGTTAGCTTCAAGCTCAACATTCAGAAAACGAAGATCATGGCATCTGGTCCCATCACTTCATGGGAAATAGATGGGGAAACAGTGGAAACAGTGTCAGACTTTATTTTGTTGGGCTCCAAAATCACTGCAGATGGTGACTGCAGCCATGAAATTAAAAGACGCTTACTCCTTGGAAGAAAAGTTATGACCAACCTAGATAGCGTATTCAAAAGCAGAGACGTCGCTTTGCCGACTAAGGTCCGTCTAGTCAAGGCTATGGTTTTTCCTGTGGTCATGTAAGGATGTGAGAGTTGGACTGTGAAGAAGGCTGAGCACCGAAGAATTGATGCTTTTGAACTGTGGTGTTGGAGAAGACTCTTGAGAGTCCCTGGGACTGCAAGGAGATCCAACCAATCTATTCTGAAGGCGATCAACCCTGGGATTTCTTTGGAAGGAATGATGCTAAAGCTGAAATTCCAGTACTTTGGCCACCTCATGTGATGAGTTGACTCATTGGAAAAGACTCTGATGCTGGGAGGGATTGGGGGCAGGAGGAGAAGGAGACAACAGAGGATGAGATGGCTGGATGGCATCACCGACTTGATGGACGTGAGTCTGAGTGAACTCCAGGAGTTGGTAACGGAAAGGGAGGCCTGGTGTGCTGCGATTCATGGGGTCGCAAAGAGTCGGACACGACTGAGTGACTGAACTGAACTACCACAAGGATGACTTCAAAGTTGATTTCTCATATTCCAACCATTCTCTGAGCCCTAAACTCCAATGTTCAACCCTCTACTAGACCTTGCTACTAAAACATAAGTGGTAACTCAAATTCACCATGTTTTGGTATCTCCCTCTTAATCCTGCTGCCTAATTAAGTTGATAGTGCTACTCACTCAGCTGTCCAAGCAAGGAATATTTGCATTACCTTTAAATCTTCCACATTTAACTGATCAAGTATCATCATATACATATCACATAAAATGTCTCTAAACTGCCTCCTGTCATTTCCCTATATTTAGGCTTCAATATTTGCAACAGTTTCATTACTGTTTTTCCCATACTGAAATGTTCTATAATGTATACCAAATAAAGTCCATTCTCCCTGGGCGAGCATATAAATATGCCTCACAAAACCCACCAGCTTTTGTTTTAAAATCTTTTCTGCTTCGTGTATACTGCCCTACACCTCCTTTTCCATAGATAACTTCACCTTCCATTTGTATACCATATTCCAAGGCAACATGCTTTTACCCCTTGTTCACTGAATAAGCAATGAGCCATTGTTTAGTCTTCACTTCAGTCATTTCTGTATGATTTTACCTGATTCTCTGCAGAAAGAGGAATAATTTAATCACTGTGAATTAGATTGTGGTCCTACACTGCTTAATATCTTCCCTTATTACAAGTTACCACATTGTGCTATTTTAACCATATATATTTATGTGTTCTTTCCTCTTGGTGCTCCTTGAGGATCATGCTTAGTTCAATGTTTTATTCTTTATGCATTAAAACAGTAGATTCTCTCCTCTCACACTCATTTGTCACTGCTTTATTCTCTCCAAACCTGCTATGCTCCCAGAAAAGTAAAATAAAAAAGAAAATGTAAGTAGTAACAACTGATAAGTCCAGGCATTAATGAGAGTAAAATAAACCGAGGTTGGGGGAGGCGACCCACAGGTTAACTGTATGCCCTCATAGCAAAAGGCTGGATTAAGGGAGCCTGTCCTCTATCAAAGGTAGTTTCAAGTATCCAAGGCTAAAGATGACTGATGGCTATGGCACTGTTTCAAGATCATAAAGAGGAAGAGGGACATTTAAAAATATGTACAAAGCACTATTATCACCTGTTCATCATTCAATACTCCTTTTTTCAACACATACTTTGAAGGCCCGCTATACACCAATCACTGTTCTGAGCAATGGGGATGGATAGATAGGTAAACCAGGTCTTTGCTCTCAGATCTTACATTCTAATAAGTGGAACATAAATACATAATGCAAAGTTAGTGATGGATACTATACAGAAAAATACAGTAAAGGGGGTGAGGGTTGCTACTTTAGAGAGTAATCAAGGAAAGACCTTCTTTAAAAAAAGGTAACATTTCACTAAGTCCTAATGCAACAGCAGAGTCACATGCAGATAACAACAGAAAGCGTCTTGGAGGCAGATGGAAAAGCATATAGGAAGAAGGAAAGATTGAATAGGGTTTGGCACATTCAAGGAACAGTGTCCCTGTGGCACAGTAACTGAAGGAGAGTGGTATAAAATAAAATCTTAACTCTTAGGTAAAATAATTGGATTATCTGAGAAAGAGTGATAACAGGTAATTTTAACCACATACAATTTCTATCCTGTAAGTGGACTCAGGCCCTAACACTGATGTAAATAAACAAATGTAGCATAATTCTATATAATAAGAGTAAATTACTGGTTGATGATAAAGAAAGGTCAATATTCATATCCCACTGATGATACGTCTGTTGATTTCCCAATGTCCATATTCAGTCTTAAATCCAATTTTAGTGTGTTGACCTCTCCCCCGAACCATTTGTACGCACGCTCGATTGTGTCTGATTCTTTAGGACCCCATGGACTGTGGCCCACCAGGCTCCTCTGTCCTTGGGATTCTCCAGGCAAGAATACTGGAGTGGGCTGCCATTCCCTTCTCTAGGATATCTTCCCAGCTCAGGGATCGAACCAGGGTCTCATGTCTCCTGCACTGGCAGGCAGGGTTCTTTACCACTACTGCCACCTGGGAAGCCATGGGTCCAAGGCCTGATGTTTAATTCAGCACCCCTCTCCCCCAGTGCTACGTTAAGCTGCTTTTGGGCTACTGCTAAACTGGCAGGCTCCCCTTGTGGCTCAGCTGGTTAAGAATCTGCCTGCAATGTGGGAGACCTGGGTTCAATCCCTGGGTTGGGAAGATCCCCTGGAGAAGAGAAAGGCTACCTACTCCAGTATTTTGGCCTGGAGAATTCCAGGGACTGTATAGTCCACGGGGTCAGAGAGTTGGAGCAGAGGGATTTTCACTTTCAAACTCAGGGCAGGACCTTTGATTCTCATTTGAATTTTTAAAGGCATACCCAAGGTCTTACAGTGGGTATTTCATACCTATTCTAATGTATAGAACTACCTTTATCCCCCTCAATTACTTAAACTAAAATTCTTAACATTCATTTTATCTCATTCCTACACAAGGACCCAGATGTAAAATCTTGCACTTTCTTACTCTGAAACTCTTAAGCCTTGTTCTTCTGTTTGTACTGCCATCGTTTGGATTAAAAGAACTTCCCAAATGATTTCTCTCCCTTTAAACACTACACTCTAGCAATACATAGGTTTCATGACGGCCAGTCTGATTTTTTTTTTTTTTTACAAAACAAGTTTCTTTCATTATTTTACCCTAGGGCTTCCCTGGTGACTCAGCAGTAGAGAATCTGGAAGCCAATGCAGGAGACTTGGGTTCGATCCCTGGGTCAGGAAGATCCCCTAGAGAATGAAATGACAACCCACTCCAGCACTCTTGCCTGGGAAATCTCACAGACAGAGGAGCCTGGTGAGCTACAGACCGTGGGGCTGCAAATATTCAGATACAACTTAGCGACTAAATACGTACCTCTGGAGTACCTATAATATTAAGTCTAAACTTTGCCTTACTTTTCAAGATTCTCAAAAATCTACAGGATCAATTACAATAATCTTTTCTGTAAGCAAAGCTCTCTCTTCCGAGTAGGATGAACCCTCACCATTCCTGGAACAAACTTGAATTTTGGGTAATTCCCAAGTGTCATTAAGACTTACCCACAATTTCTAAAGGCAATCTCAGTTTTAAAAGGAATTTACATATGGAAAGCCCAAATAAAGAGAAAAGTGAAGTCTCCTTAGGAAAAAAAAGGAAAGCAGAAAAATCACCTGATTAGAAAAAGCAACTAAAAATTTTACATTACTAATATTGATAAATAACTGAAATATTTCATTAAATTCCAATTTACAAAGTGTTTTTATTTCAGAGATGAAAAAACTGTGGATCTCAGATAATCTGAGTGACTGTCCAATGTCCCATTTAACTAAAATGAAGAAGCAGAGGCTTCCAAGAACTCAAAATCCCATGCCTACACCCTGGCCTTTCTTTCCCTAATTACAGAATAAATAAGATTAAAATATTTACTGTTAAAATATTAAAGTACCTGGATGTTTAGACATTAACAACAGCATGTTATGCAAACCAAATTATCTGCTGAAAGAATACACACAGGTATCTCACTCATGCTTAAATCTTTCAGTGGTCTGAATTTAGGTAAGTTCAAAATTCTTCAGATAAACAAAGCCTTTCAAAATTTGACTCCTAATTACCAGTTAGTCAAATCTACCAAATTGTTCCATAAAGTTCCAATTACACCTAAGTATTTAAATTGTTATTCTAATGATAACTTGTAGGGACTGTCTTCAATGTTATATTTAAGTAGAACAGCAAACAAAATGGAATTATCAAGGGTAAAGACATATATTACCAATTTTGTAATTTAAAAGCTGCTTATGAAATACTGAGCTTTACACTAAAAAGGGTATTACTGAAATAAACATTAAAATATAACTTCTAATATTCCTGTCATCCTTCATAGGAAACTGAGTGACATAAATGATTAAAAGTTTAATTTCAGGAATTAGATTGCTTGGATTTGAGCTCTGGTTCTACCAACTTCCCAACTTTACCCACCAGGTCTCATTTCTGCAAAATGTGGATAATATCTTGTAGGCCTGTTTTAAATAAGAGAATGTGAAGCACTCACCGTTATGACTAAAACACAGCAGCAGTTCAAATGAATACTAATGGTTAACTGTCAGAAGAACACAGACTAAGATGGGAATGCTAATTTTTGGCTCCTTCTCAAACCCTACTGTTGGTAACAATTTGCTGAAGAGGTTAAAAAAATGAAGAACCAGCATGAAGAACACCAATTATTGGGACTTCCCCTGTTGTCCAATGGTTAAGATTTCAAATGCCAGTGCAGAGGTGTGGGTTCAGATCCCTGGTCAGGGAGCTAAGATCCCAGATCTCTTAAGGTCAAAAAACCAAAACATAGAAGCAATATTCTAACAAATTCAATATAGACTTAAAAAAAATTAAAAAAAAAACTCAAAGGAAAAAAAATTATTCATATGCACTTTGGAAGTCAGGTGGTTAGCAAAATCTGAATGTGACCTGCTCTTCATCTGTTCATAGATGTTTTCTTCAGGCACCTTGAATAAAGTCTTAGCTCACAGGAAGTAATCAATTATTTTTGGAGAAATACTGGAATGAATTTAAACGTTTGCCAGTAACAGCCTCAAAATCTATCAAAGGACTGAATCACCTAGTTCTTTTTCCCAGAGCTGCCATTCTGACCTAAATTCTGATTTTAGCTGCCATCACTGGGCCGTATTTAAGAACTTACCCAAAAGTGAAACAACTATGGATGGATAATCAGTTGGAGATACATGGTGCCTATGGCAGTCCCAAAGCTGTATGTAAAAGGGCATGGTGAAGGACAATGCATCAGTACGTGTAACTTCAAGAACAAAAATCAGAATCTCTTCTGCTTTTCTTCTTAAAAAACAAAACAAAACAAAAACAGGAGACTCTCTTGATGCTGTATCAATTTCCAACATTGTAACTCACCTGTTTTTTCAGTTACATCTGAATCAGGGGTGCCTGCCCTGCTAACTTCCCCTTCAGCATTCTCCTCTTCAGCACTAAGAGAAATTGGTGAAGAAGGGCCAGGCTGGGAGGGTTGAGGGGTTGCTTCGGGCGCTTCCTCAATCTTATTTCTTTTCTCAAAGCGAAAACGGTCCAGGTTGAAAAGATTCATATTGATATAAACTACCACTTCGTGGGGTTTGGAGCTTTAAGTGAACTATCTGCAGGGAGAAATTAAAAAGAGAAAAAGAGGCCATGAAAACAATATAAAATACAAAGCCACAGCAGTTCATTCCCAAGGCAATTAAGTGCCCGCAAACATGCCAGTGGCTCAGCATGACTATTATGGCTGCGCTTCATCGTTAGGCCATAACAATCAGGTGGACAGGGGTATCCTTTTAAAATTTTCCATTGCTTTTTTCCACTCCCTCTCTCCCCCACCCCCGCCCTTCCTTCCTAGAACCACACGCTGACCCTCGCGCAACCTCCTCTTACCCCAGCACGCGCGGGCACGTTCCCCACGCTAACTTCCCTGCGGGCCGCGCGCCCGCCCACAGTGAGAGACTCCCTGTACTAAGATGCTCCCTGCCTCGAGAAAGGACGTGCCAGGGCCTGTGCCTCGACACTGCAGGGACACAAAGGGGCCAAAGCAGGGGAGCGGCGGAGGCCGTGGTGGCGGGCACCCGCCCGGAAGTTGACGCGGCGCGAGCCCAGCTGAGAGGAAGCTGATAGGATCAAGAAAACACAGGGAAGATTCAGAAGTGGACTGCTGCGGCANTTTTTTTTTAAGAAATAATTGAAGTATAGTTGATTTATAATGTTGAGACTATCCACTAAAAGTATCCTAAAGAATTTTTTTTAATTTCAAGAATTTACAAAAAAAAAAAGTCTTGCAAGGCTTTCCCCCCCACACCAAAAAAACCCCTTTATAGAGCCTATAAAGGGACAAAAAAAAAAAAAAAGTAAAAAACTTGTTCATTAAACTAAATGCCTAAAGGTACTTCTGCAGTATCTAGACAGATGTGGAGGAAAGGATTGGGACTCAGCAATTTTCTAGATCGTGTGTGTGTGTGTGTGTGTGTGTGTGTTTGTGTGATTGGCCAAAAAGTTAAGATATTAATTTATTACAGAAAAACCCAAATGAGTATTTTGGCCAGCCCAGTAGTATTCATTTGTGCAAAAAAATTTTTAATTATATCTTGGAAATATATCTTCTTTAAAATGTTCCCAAAGACATGAATCCAGCTTACAGGGGTAAAGAAATGAAGGTTTCAAGAATGACCAGTTCATGGTGTAAAAGTATTCTGTTGAGACTAAACACACTTAGATCTTAATAATTATAAATGTGGCATACTAGTCAACTTTTTGTTGCATTACCAATATAAAATTTTAGTTGAATAAAACAATAAGCTTGCTTGTCTAGGTAGGTCAATTTCAGGTTACAATGACTGTCTGCACAAAGTACATACTCATAAATATTTGTTGAGTGAATGAACAGTAGTAATAACGAGACAAAATTTCAGAGTAGATACATAAACAGAAATAAGTTTTAGAATAAGCTGAGGATCTTCAAAATGATGCATGCTATGGAAGAACAACATAAACCAGAGCTTACAAATCTCAGAAAGAGTTGACACACCTCAAGAAAGAGAAGTAAAAGAAAAAAAAAAAAACTTAGATTAAGCTGGATGTAAAACATAGATAAACAAACATAATAGATAATGCCTTAAGAGAAATAGAGGAGGAAAAGAATGTTAAAACTTGAAAACTAAAAATATAAAGCTTAATATATTTCAAGACAAAATAATAAGTATTAAAGATAAGCAAAGAAGGTCCAACATAATTATAATTGAAGTCACTTAATTGCACTCATCTCACATGCTAGTAAAGTAATGCTCAAAATTCTCCAAGCCAGGCTTCAGCAATACATGAACCGTGAACTTCCAGATGTTCAAGATGGTTTTAGAAAAGGCAGAGGAACCAGAGATCAAATTGCCAACATCTGCTGGATCATTGAAAAAGCAAGAGAGTTCCAGAAAAATATCTATTTCTGCTTTATTGATTATGCCAAAGACTCTGACTGTGTGGATCACAATAAACTGTAGAAATTTTGAAAGAGATGGGAATACCAGACCACCTGACCTGCCTCTTGAGAAACCTATATGCAGGACAGGAAGCAACAGTTAGAACTGGACATGGAACAACAGACTGGTTCCAAATAAGAAAAGAAGTGTGTCAAGGCTGTATATTGTCATCCTGCTTATTTAACTTATATGCAGAGTACATCACGAGAAAATCTGGGCTGGAAGAAGCACAAGCTGGAATCAAGATTGCTGGGAGAAATATCAATAACCTCAGATATGTAGATGACACCACCCTTATGGCAGAAAGTGAAGAAGAACTAAAGCTCCTCTTGATGAAAGTGAAAGAGGAGAGTGAAAAAAGTTGGCTTAACCTCAACATTCAGAAAACTATGATCATGGCATCTGGTCCCATCACTTCATGGGAAATAGATGGGGAAACAGTGGAAGACTTTATTTTGGGGGGCTCCAAAATCCCTGCAGATGGTGATTGCAGCCATGATATTAAAAGACGCTTACTCCTTGGAAGGAAATATATGACCAACCTAGATAGCATATTGAAAAGCCAGAGACATTACTTTGCCAACAAAGGTTCATCTAGTCAAGGCTATGGTTTTTCCAGTAGTCATGTATGGATGTGAGAGTTGGACTGTGAAGAAAGCTGAGTGCTGAAGAATTGATGCTTTTGAACTGTGGTGTTGGAAAAGACTCTTGAGAGTTCCTTGGACTGCAAGAGGTCCAACCAGTCCATTCTGAAGGAGATCAACCCTGGGATTTCTTTGGAGGGAATGATGCTAAAGCTGAAACTTAAGTATTTTGGCCACCTCATGCAAAGAGTTGACTCATTGGAAAAGACTCTGATGCTGGGAGGGATTGGGGGCAGGAGGAGAAGGAGACGACAGAGGATGAGATGGCTGGATGGCATCACCTACTCGATGGACGTGAGTCTGAGTGAACTCCGGGAGTTGGTGATGGACAGGGAGGCCTGGCGTGCTGCGATTCATGAAGTCACAAAGAGTTGGACATGATGGAGCGACTGAACTGAACTGAACTGAACTGAACAGAAGGAAACCAAAGCAAAGGTCTGGAAGAAGTAACTATAGCTATAATTCAAAAAAGCATTTCCTAAAAATTATAAGGATTTGAAACTATTTATTGAAAGAATATATCATTTACCTGAGAATATCAACCCAAATGGTCAACACCAAGACATATTCTAGTAAAATTTAGACTTTAAAGAAAGGAGAAGTAGGCATGTTAGGAGGAGGTTAGAGTGCAAATCCTAGAGTGCAGATATGTTCCTTTATTTGAATTGAAAATATTTGCAGGAACTTATGAGGTTCGATATACATAATATAAAAATACCTGTGTCCCCTGGAAAGGCATAAGAAAGCTTATATTATTCCCTACCTCTAAGATTGTGGTCTTGAAATATCATTTACCATTAAAGAAAACCAATACTTTTTCCCCAGTCAGTATAGGAAGTGTACAGAATGAACCTGGAATGATTTCATAAAATAAAAGCAAAGAAATTATGAAAGACCACTAACATCATGTCAAAAAGTTTCAGGAGTCAACTTGAAGAGGCTCTTACCAAGGATCAAAGATGGTACAATTTGAACTTCAATATGGTTAAAAATTGCAGTTATTTGAAAGCCATTAAATATGTTTAAATATATGAGTTTTTTTCTGATATTTAAAACAACTGTTTATCTTTAGAGAATGAAAGGAAACAATTATCATGAAAAGTATGGGGAGAGAATCACCCTTTTATCTTGCCCTTTGTCTATAAAGGGCTCTACTGAGTAATCAAATAATGGATGAAGGGAAGTGGCTACTTATAAAAGTGTTTCAACTAGTAAATGAGAAAGAAGTTATAAAATTTGAATTACTGAGTGCACCTGGCCCAAATTTCTGACCTACAAAATTGTAATCTGTAGTAAAATGGCTTGGAGAAGGCAATGGCACCCCACTCCAGTACTCTTGCCTGGAAAATCCCATGGGTGGAGGAGCCTGGTGGGCTGCAGTCCATGGGGTCGCTAAGAGTCAGACACAACTGAGCGACTTCACTTTCTCTTTTCACCTTCATGCATTGGAGAAGGAAATGGCAACCCACTCCATTATTCTTGCCTGGAGAATCCCAAGGACGGGGGCGCCTGGTGGGCTGCTGTCTATGGGGTCGCACAGAGTTGGACACAACTGAAGCAACTTAGCAGCAGCAGCAGTAAAATGGCTAACCACTAATTTGGGAGTGGGTTTGTTATGTAGAAATAGATAATTGGAACATATCCAACTTTTTCCAACATTTTTGTCTCAAATGTACTGATTCTCTCAGTTATAACTAAAATGTTCCTTACATTCCTTTCTTAAAATACTGAGAGGGCTTCCCAGGTGGCATTAGTGGTAAAGAACCCACCTGCCAATGCAGGAGACCTAAGAGACATGGTTTCCATCCCTGGGTCAGTAAGAGCCTCTGGAGGAGGGCATGGCCACTTTATTCTTGCCTGGAGAACCCCATGG
This sequence comes from Redunca redunca, assembly GCA_006410935.1. Lineage (NCBI taxonomy): Eukaryota > Metazoa > Chordata > Mammalia > Artiodactyla > Bovidae > Redunca > Redunca redunca. The sequence continues at coordinate 251,321 of SJYQ01005734.1, read as the reverse complement.
ACAAGAGCCTGAGATTCAGAAGCTCTAGAAATCTTAGGCTCATTTCCTGTTCACCTGAAGTTTGGAGTAACTGAGTCCAAAAGTCAACATTTGATAGCTTTTGTTTATGTGTTGTCACATTTTCTCTCTGCCTTCTTTGCCAGAAGAGTTATTTCCCACAATAGTGTATATAATTCTTTCTAAGTAGTGTAAAGGAGGTTTAAGGCACCTCTTCTTTAGAAATATACAGTTAGTCACAGAAAGACATTATCATTTCTAATTTGTATTAAAGTGTTATTTATGATTCAACATGGTAAAGTGTCTCAAATGTAGGCCATAAAATAAAATTTCATCAGAAGAATTACTTAAATGTAGTGACTAAGATGTCAGAAATAAATTACTATCAAGGGTACCTATGGAGATAGAATTCACCTTTTACATTAAAATAAATATTTATGTAGGGGTGCTGTTGTGATGGTTAATTTTATGCATCAGTTTCACTGGGCTAAGGATGCTGAGATAGCTGGTAAAACATTATTTCTGGGTGTGTCTGTGAAGGTCTTTCTGGAAGAACTTACCATTTGAATTGGTCGACTGACTAATGAAGATTGCCTGGACCAATATGGGTGGGTATCACCCAGTCCATTGAGGGTCTGCATAGAACAAAGTGGTGGAAGAAAGACCCACTCGCTGAATCTGCTTGAACTAGTACATCCATCATTTCTTTCCTTCAAACCTGTGCTCAGGCCTTCAGATTTGAGTCTTGGACTGGAAAAACACCACTGACTCTCCTGGACCTCCAGCTTGCAGAGGGACCACTCAGCCTCAAAAATCGGATGAGGCAATCCCTCATAGTAAATCTCTTCCTGTACACATATATATCCTATGATTTCTGTTTCACCATAGAACCCATAGCTGCCAAAATCCTGTTAATTACCTGTTAGTTTTGAAATGGTCTCAGTGAAAATGTTTGCTAGAATCTTCAAATTTCTTCATCAAATAGGAGGAAAGGCTTTGTGGGAAGTTAATTTTTATTTGTTTTTGCCTTATATTCACCAAAATAAAACCATGAAGCAATTTGGGGAAGGAGAAACCCTTCCAAATTTGAATTGAATAAGAAACCAAGCAAAATAAGAAAGAGCAACAGAGATTAAAAATGGGATTTGCAAACTTGGATCCCTTAACTTGATATCTTAAAAATGTAAACCACACCTGGTTAGTAATGGAAATTTAAACTTGTGTAATCTTACCTCCCACACATAATATGAAATGGAAAACACAAGATGCCAAATCATAAAACTAAATAGATTTTTCTTCCTGGTAACAGGAAACAGACAAATATTATCAATTTGTAAGCAAATACTTCTTTTCCCAGATTAATCATTCTTTACTTGGGGAGGTACAGGGGATGGTAATGAACCTCTTTTGAGAACCTGATTTTTAAAAAGCTGTGGAATGCCTTCTGGAAAACTATATATGCACATGATGGATTGTACATAATTTCAGGTTCATGGACCTCCAAGTATTCTGTGGATATCACATTAGGAAATTCTGACAAAGAGATCCTCAATCCAAATAATTTTGGATGAATCCAGGGGAAATTATCCTTGAATGTGACTTCTAGAACTTGAAACCTCTATTAACTACCGTTAACAATTTAAGGGATTAAAAATAATATTTTTCACCTTTTTGTTGATTCAGTTCAGTTCAGTTCAGTTCAGTCGCTCAATCATGTCCGACTCTTTTCGACCCCATGAATCGCAGCACGCCAGGCCTCCCTGTCCATCACCATCTCCCGGAGTTACTCAGACTCACGTCCATCGAGTCCGTGATGCCATCCAGCCATCTCATCCTGGGTAGTCCCCTTCTCCTCCTGCCCCCAATCCCTCCCAGCATCAGAGTCTTTTCCAATGAATCAACTCTTCGCATTGCCATATTTTATTAACTGTTGTAATTACTTTTCTGGAAAAAGGTAGGATTTAAACTCTAAATAATGCACATTTTTAGTAACTTCTTGTTAAAGAACAAATCTTAGGTTGTATCTTTTCCTTACTCGTTTTTTTCCAGCCTAATTTCCCCCCCCCTTTTTTTTTTTTTTTTTTTTNTTTTCTATTTATTCATGTCTTACAATTGTCAATATACTTTCAGCCGGAAACTTGAGTTCACTCATTGCTATTTCTGCCACTGTCCCGGTGCAATTCAGTTTCTTCACAACACTTTGTTACCACTGTTTGTTGTTTACAATGCAAAGTATACTTTGAATCATTCAAATCATACATCGGAGTGCATATTTTTACTATATTTGCACTTGCAGTATCTCATTTTGTTGTAGTGATTCTTACCTTGAAGTTGTCCTTTTTATCTGACACTCTGCAGATGTTATGCTTCAGAATAGATTTAAGTCAGGCTGGATCATTGTAGTCAATCCTGTACATATATTTTTTTCTTCTTAAATTGGCCTTTACGA
>SJYQ01005734.1:211244-248657 GCA_006410935.1 Redunca redunca | reverse complement strand
CATGTCTGTATTCTTGAAAGTAGAAGTGTTACTGAACCAAAAACATGACTTCAAAAAATAGTCATGGATTATAAACTTATAATCAGCTATATTGAGAAAGATGAACTCCTCATAAGAAAGTAATAAAAATTAACAAAGTCATTGTGAAACTAAAGACACTTGGGTTCAAATATATGTTATATAAGTACCCATACTAGAAAATAGTACTCATACTAGAGGGTTTCTATGGATTAAATTTGAAATAATTCATGCTTAGGATAGGACTTGGCCAATAATTAATGTGAAGTAAATATTATTTTTAGAGTAGAATTCATCTTACCCAATGGCTTAGGCTTTCAATAATCAAATTATGTGAAAGACCATTTTAAATTAAAATTATCTTTATAAATTCTATACACATGCTAAGTTGTTTCATTCGGGTCCAACTCTGTGTGACCCTATGGACAGCAGCCCACCAGGCTCCGCCATCCACAGGATTTTCTAGGCAAGAATACTGGAGTGGGTTGCCAGTTCCTTCTCCATACTGATATACTATTCAGTAAAAGTAAAAAGTCACTCAGTCGTGCCCAACTCTTTGTGACCCCACGGACTGTTGCCTACCAGGCTCCTCAGTCCATGGAATTTTCCAGGCAAGAGCACTGGAGTGAGTTGCCATTTCCTTCTCCATATAAATTCTTTAAGTCAGTCATAAATTATGATGTATATAGATTTGTATATATTACATAACTTCCATTACTTTAATTAATCATTATTAACCACTACCCTGTACCAAAGAACTATAAGAGGTGCTGGGAAGTATAAGAATGAACAAGACTGATGTGATTCTTGTATCTCTTCAGATAGCTTAAATTCTGTCAGTGAGAGAATTAACCATAAATTGCAAAATAGTACCGAATATGCTATAATACTGAAAGTAAAGTATATGGTACTAGAGGGACTCATGATTTGTTGGAGATAACGAGGGGAGAAGTGATGGCAGATTCCTGAAGGATGGCTACAAATAAGTGAGTAAAAATATTACCAGTGAAGAAGATAAAGTGGTGACAAGGAGGGAAAAGGCTAAAGTCCTTTAGAGGTGGTTGTACTTCATCCTCAGGGCAGAGGAAAAGCTCGGAAGTTTTAAACAATTATAGTTAAGAAAATTGACTCTGGTGTTTATAAACATAGTATTGGAGTGTAGCAAAAATGAAGGCCTAGTTCTGTAAAAATAATGACAGCAAATAAATATAGAGGAATGATAAAACTATTAAACCACTACTTTGGTGGTGGTGGTGGTTTAGTCACTCAAACCCCATGGACTGTAGCCTGCCAGGCTCCTCTGTCAATGGGATTCTCCAGGCAAGAATACTGGAGTGGGTTGCCATTTCTTTATCCAGGGGATCTTCCCTGTACCCAGGAATTTAACGTGGGTCTCCTGCATTTCAAGCAGGTTCTTTACCAACTGAGCTATGAGGGAAGCCCAAACCACTACTTTGCAGCCTTAAAATAATAATGTAAGCAAGAATCATTAATGGATGATGGTAACAATTAATGGTTGAAAGGATGGTGAAGAATAGGACAGTTGCAGGGTATTCAAGTTTTCATTCCACAGGTGATTTGCTAATTACAAAGCAAAATATGTATCCTTACAATGCAGAGATCTGGTGAACTTGCTATTGTGTGCCTCTTGCTGCTCCTCCTGCTGTCTCTTCAGTCGTGTCTGATTCTGTGCGACCCCATAGATGGCAGCCCACCAGGGTCCCCAGTCCCTGAGATTCTCCAGGCAAGAATACTGGAGTGGGTTGCCATTTCCTTCTCCAATGCATGAAAGTGAAAAGTCAAAGTGAAGTCACTCAGTCGTTTCCGACTCTTAGTGACCCGATGGACTGTAGCCTACCAGGCTCCTCTGTCCGGGGATTTTCCAGGTAAGAGTACTGGAGTGGGGTGCCATTGCCTTCTCTGATGTGCCTCTTGACATAATGCAAAAGGAAATTGTCATGGGCTGAATTGCATCTCTCCGAAATTCATAGGTTGACATCTTAAATCCAGGTATTTCTGTATTTGGAATTAGGGGCTTATAAAGAAGTAGTTAAAATGAAGTCATATGGGTGGATCCCTAGACCAGGCAGCAATAGTAGAGATGGAGAAAACAGGATGAAGTTTGAAACAAAATTATAAAATAGAACTGGCTGGCACCCCACTCCAGTACTCTTGCCTGGAAAATCCCATGGACAGAGGAGCCTAGTAGGCTGCAGTCCAGGGGGTCGCTAAGAGTCAGAAACGACTGAGTGACTTCACTTTGACTTTTCACTTTCATGCACTGGAGAAGGAAATGGCAACCCACTCCAGCGTTCTTGCTTGGAGAATCCCAGGTACGGGGCAGCCTGGTGGCTGCCGTCTAAGGGGTTGCACAGAGTTGGACACAACTGAAGTGACTTAGCAGCAACTGGTAGTTTGAGATCTGGTAGGGGTTGTTGGCAGGGTGGGGGAGGGTGGAGAGGAGTATTCTGGAATAAACAATGATGTAGAAGTTGGTCCCCCTGAAACAGGGAAAAAAGGAAGAGGAGGAAGAACTCATTTCGGGGAAATGATAACATCAACTTTGGATAGTGACAGCCATCAATCAGGTAGAATTGGTTGAAAGGCTGCTCATTTTTCCCTAGAGGACATTTTGATGTAGTTCATTAAATAATTCCTGATTCCAAATCAAGAACTGGGCAAGGCACTCACATATCATTACATGTAGCAATTGTCACGTAGACCAATTAAATAATTATTTGACATATTTTTTCTATGAGCCTTAGTTCCTCACTGTAAAAAAGGGATAATATTTAGTCATGTTATAATAAACGAGGAAAACAGAAATTGTGCTGTATCCCAGGTGCATACTATAATAGCCATGTAAATATTTAATAAATACATGTTGAATACATCTCTGAAATTTTCCACTTTTCATTCCACCAGCAGACAAGCCTGTGCTATGACCAGTTACAATAACGTTATTGATTTTTTTCATGCTGTAAAGCAAGAATTGTGGATAAAGATTGTAGAATATACTATGTTTATAAATAAATCAATTCATTTATCTTGACTATATTCATGAAGATGTTATTTTTACATGTTGTAAATGAAGAAATTGACTCTGGGAAAGATTAAGTGTCAGTGACTTAGACCGTCTTTGCTGGTCGGAGGCAGAACTAAAACTGGAAAACGAACAGGGGCTGTTTCCTACTACCCCACAGATGCTGTAGAAAATGCTGTTAAAAATCTGAGCAAAAATAAACAAAACTGTGAATCTTACATGAGCTTAGACATTGCCCCAGGTGATGTAGAGTAACACTCTACACAGGTTTAATGTTTCACTTTTAATTTTAGGCTTGTGCGTTTTCTGAGCAGAGACTAAAATTCATGAAAGGTGAGACAAGTGCTGTGTGTATACCCTTGCACAGACACACACCCTTGTTCAGTGGTGATTGGAAGTAATAAGCATTCAAATTTATGTTCTAGGACACATTTAAACTGAAGTCTTTAGAGAGGGAAAGATAGGTTAATAATCCATCACAGCTGTAACTTAAAATCAGTTTAATTTGTTGCCAGATTACCACCATTTTAAGGTATTTAATGATAACTCTTTAGCTAGATATTACAATTAATCTTAAAACACATATAAAAAGATCAGAAATCTAATGTGGTAAAATACAGTATAGACCAAATACTTCATGTTTTACAAGTTCAGAGTTTGACTCCATTTGAAATTTGTATAGCACACCTAGTCTCTCCTCTTAATATAAGTTACCTCTGAGACTGATTGGAAAAGTACTTTTCAATTAGTATACTGGAAAGCATTACTTCATTTTTATGAGTTACAGATGACTTGCACTATATTAGAATCCATGTCAAAGTTGTTTCTGAATGACAGAATCAACCAGTCACTTTTCTATTTAGGCAAATTAGATTAAAAAACTTAAGGAATTCCCAGAAGTACCTTTGTTCATTGGCTTACCTAAAATGCCCACCGTTCAAGTTTTATTTGTGCTAATCATTGCTGTGGTTTAAGATGATTCTTTAAAAAAGTAAGCACTCCATGAAAGGAAATTAAGTCTCAGGTAAATGTGTCCTGTTTGTCATTCATTCATTTTCACTCCCTTATGCCTGTGTGTGTGTGTTTTTTTTAAATGCATGTTTATTGAGGTATAAATTGCATCCGGTAAAATTCACCCCTTTTAGTTGTATTGTTTGATGAGTTTTGACAAATAGATGTGGTCCTATAACCAGCACCAAAACTTAGATATACATTTTCATCACCCCGCAAAAGTTCCTTCTTGTCTTTCTGTCATCAGTCTTCACCCTCCTTCTCCAACCACTGACTTGATTTCTGCCTCAATAGTTTTAGGTTTTATAGGCTAGATGATTGAATTGGGTCCTAAAAGGATGAGTTTGAATAGGGCAAACAAAGAATATGGAATGAAACTTTGTGACTGAAAACAATATTTGCAGATATACACTAAATTATGAATGTTTCTGTGTCTTCTGCAAAGGGGTGAAAATAAGTGTGGCTGAAAAAGATCTGGTCAAGGTATGTGTAAGGGTCAGCATTCTAATTGTCGTGCATTTGTACCCCAACTTTACATATCCATTTCTTGGATCCCTCAATTAATGAAATAATCTATCATAAACACTTTGTCAGTGGTTATTTCTGCCATATATTGTTGCAGTTTAAATTTGACTTTACATGGCCTAATGAAAGACTTGAGGTTGAATCATCAGCAAACCAGTTAGGAGGTTAATTGAATTAGAAATATTTGAATGTGAGACAAGTTTTTTTGTTGGAGAACTTTTCTTGCTTCTATAAAAATCATGCCTAAAGACCACTTTTGTGTAACCAATTTATTCTGTCCTGTTCCCCTCCCCCGCACACACTTATTTCCTGTTTCAAAAGTTAGGCTTTTGTTGTAAGAAGCAGAAAAAATAACATGGCTTCAATCGTGAGCCCTTTAATTTTTTTCCTTACAAGAAGCTACTGGCTGTTGATCTCAGAAGTGGTCAAAATTTCATCAAGGACCCAGATTTCCTTTTTCTCCAACATTCCTAGCATTTCATCCACATGTTATCATCTTATGGTAGTTTGTCAGAGGGCTGCACAATTCTAAACACAAGAAGAGAAGTGCAATAAGCTCTTTTTTTTTTTTTCATTTATCTCCTTATTAGAAAGCCAGTCAGAAGACTGCCTCTATCAGTTCATTGAACAGAACTGGGTCACATATCTACCTTTAGGGGGCATCCCTGGTGGCTCAGAGGTTAAAGCGTCTGCCTCCAATGCGGGAGACCTGGGTTTGATCCCTGGGTTGGGAAGATGCCCTGGAGAAGGAAGTGGCAACCCACTCCAGTACTCTCGCCTAAGGAATCCCATGGACAGAGGAGCCTGGTAGGCTACAGTCCACGGGGTCACAAAGAGTCGGACAAAAGGGAATCCTGGAAAACGAGAACTTGGTTGTCTAGCTTTGTAGTAGAAATTGACAAAGAAAGGGGGGAAGGGCAGATAGGAATGTTTTACACACTTATGTGGCTCTCCATTGCTCCAGGAAAAGGTACCCATCTTTAACAATGACTCCAAGGTTCTATGTTCTGCCCCTTGACCTTTGAGTTCCTCTCTAGTTATCTTTAGCCATGACCCTCCTATCCTCACTGTAGTCATCCTGAACTTTCAGTTCCTCATGTGTACCATTCTCCCTCCAGTCTTTACACAAATTGTTCTCTTGTCCTAAAAAACTGTTCCTTGCATTCTGGTGATGTCTTGACCTGCTTTATTTAGCTAACTGACTTTGATGCCCTCCTGCAATCATTGTCAGTGATTTTAAATTATACAGTGGCTCCCTATCAGATGTCACTATCACACTGTAGTATAATTGCTTGTATAATTTTCTGTCCCTGTTCATAGATTATAAGCTGCATGTCAGAGCCTATTGAAGCAGTCTTCAAAATGGATGCTCTATAAACATTTTGGAAACAAAGGAATGAAGGACTTGAGCTCAGGCTGAAATTCACCAAGTTTAACTGGGTTAATTTAAAAATATGTAAATGTACTCTTAACAATTTGATATTCAAACATCTATTATTTAATGGTTAAGTTTGGCGATTAAATCATAGGGGGGAAATAGGTATCAAAATGTAATTGGTTAAATGTGAATTCTTAGTAAAAATTCTGGGAAAGGTATATTAAACAGCATAATCCCGAATCTATTTTTGCCATATTCAATCTACCTAAGTGAAACTATTTAAGTGTACTTATTTATTTGATGAAGGATTTAAAAAGTGAAGGGAAAAATCATTATTCCAGCAATGATTTGTCATTACAGGTCTGAACTGCCAGAGGCACCAAGCCACCCCAAATCTATATAGCATGACTCACAAATTAAACAGTTCTTTACTGTATCTGAATTCCAGTTCCTAATCATGAAGTTAACTGTGAACGTGACAACGTTTTGAGATAAAAGAACTGATTCTGCAAGGGACATTTTGTTTCATCCATTTCTGTAAATTAGGAAAGTCACAGCTTATAAAAGATATGTTAAAATAACAAATTAATTCACAATATGTATTCATATCTAAAGAAGCTGTAAGTAATATAAAAATTTTAGAATCATTTTTAAAGCATTTTATTCCTCAAAACATTTTATATTTCCCATAAGATAAGGAACAATGAATAAAGTGGGGGAAAACCACTAGACCATTCAGGTATGACCTAAATCAAATCCCTTATGACTATACAGTGGAAGTCAGAAATAGATTTAAGAGACTAGATCTGATAGACAGAATGCCTGATGAACTATGGACGGAGGTTCGTGACATTGTACAGGAGACAGGAATGAAGACCATCCCCAAGAAAAAAAAATGCAAAAAAGCAAAAAGGCTATCTGAGGAGACCTTACAAATAGCTGTGAAAAGAAGAGAAGCAAAAAGCAAAGGAGAAAAGGAAAAATATAAGCATCTGAATGCAGAGTTCCAAAGAATAGCAAGGAGAGATAAGAAAGCCTTCCTCAGCAATCACTGCAAAGAAATAGAGGAAGACAATAGAATGGGAAAGATTAGAGATCTCTTCAAGAAAATTAGAGACAACAAGGGAATATTTCATGCAAAGATGCGCTTGATAAAGGACAGAAATGGTATGGACAAAACAGAAGCAAAAGATATTAAGAAGAGGTGGCAAAAGTGCACAGAAGAACTGTACAAAAAAGATCTTCACAACCCAGATAATTACGATGGTGTGATCACTCACACTCGCCTAGAGCCAGACATCCTGGAATGTGAAGTCAAGTGGGCCTTAGGAAGCATCACTATGAACAAAGCTAGTGGAGGTGATGGAATTCCAGTTGAGCTATTTCAAATCCTCAAAGATGATGCTGTGAAAGTGCTGCACTCAATATGCCAGCAAGTTTGGAAAACTCAGCACTGGTCACAGGACTCAAAAGGTAAGTTTTCATTCCAATCCCAAAGAAAGGCAATGCCAAAGAATGCTCAAACTACCGCACAATTGCACTCATCTCATACACTAGTAAAGTAATGCTCAAAATTCTCCAAGCCAGGCTTCAGCAATACGTGAACTGTGAATTTCCAGATGTTCAAGCTGGTTTTAGAAAAGGCAGAGGAACCAGAAATCAAATTGCCAACATCTGCTAGATCATCAAAAAGCAAGAGGGTTCCAGAAAAACATCTATTTCTACTTTATTGAATTCCAAGGCTACAGTCCATGGGGTCACAAAGAGTTGGACACGACTGAGCAACTAACACTTTCACTAACACTGTGCTTGGCATATATGAAAGTGAAAGTGAAAGGCCAGAATACTGGTGTGGGTAGCCTTTCCCTTCTTCAGGGGATCTTTCCAACCCAGGGATTGAACCCAGGTCTCCCATATTGCAGGTGGATTCTTTACCAGCTGAGCCACAAGGGAAGCCCTGGCATGTATGAGCCTTCAGTAAAATCCTATCAGCTATTAATATGACTTTGGTTCTTATCTGAAAATGAAAACATTAGGTCTAATGATTCCTAGTGCTTGAAAAATATTTGTGTTCCATTTCAGGATTTTGTGGCCAATGGACTCTTGTGAACTTCTGAGGTTCTGTAAAGTTATTATTTATCTGTTTGTTGCTTAAGAGTTTTTTGTGTTTGTCTTCCTTGTGATATCTATAAAACAATATGACCTTAAAAATGTAGGGATTATCAAATTCATTTTTAAAATACACTGGTTTGTTTAGAACAAACTCAAAAATTTTAGTGCCTTTATTAAGAAAAAAAATATGTATGAAATACTAGTTTTTTGTCAGGCCACTTTCCATTAAATCTTATCTTTTTGGTCATTGATTCATGATTGTTTTAAGTTTTTCAACAAATACTGGCACAGAGCCTCCTTCTAACACATTCCTGTTTGAAATTGACATAGTTATCTTTATTGTCCTGGAAACGTTTGTAGCATATATGTTAGGACCTGTCCCCAAAGATTGTTGAACATCATTAAAAGTAAGTGTTCTGCATTGCTGTAAATTGTAAGCCAGACCCAAGTCAGTCCCAGATGAGTTTCTACACGAATAATAATTTTTAAAAAATGAAAAAAGGAAAAAGAAGCCCTCAGATGTTTAAACCCGCCTAACCATCTATAGTAGAGGGCTTGAGAGAGGGTGATATATGTTGTTTCTATAGCAATCTTACTATGCCTTTGCTTGCACAAGTATCTAGATTCCAACAAAGGAAAATGTACAATATTTCTAAATATTCTAATGTTTTAATAATCTTCCACTTTTCATCCTCTATTTATTCTACCTGGTACAAATTATACTTTTATGCATTCTAAACGCCTTGGTAGAAAAACTTCAATAATTTAAATATCTGTACTATTATCCACATAGCACCTATTATCTTCCTAACATAGTCGGTTAAAACAACAAATATCTATCCTTTCACATTATTTCTCAGGATCAGGAATCTGGAAGTGACTTTAGCCAGATGATTCTGGCTCATTGTTTGTCATGAGATTACAGTCAGGTTTCTATCTGGGGCTGCAGTAATTGAAAGACTCAAGTAAGACTAGAGGATCCACCTCCAAACTCACTAATGTGGCTATTTGGGGATTTCAAGAACTTACTAATGACCCTGATCATGGGAGCTAACATCCGCCAGAGCAAGTAATCTAAAAAGAGGATGATAGAAGTATCTTTTATAACTTTATATCATTCCTGACATGCGTCACTTCTACTGTATTCTGTTTCTCCCACAGACTAACCTAGTACACTGAGGGTATGAAAACTAGGAGGCAGGGGTGATTGGGGGAGGGTCTTTTTTTAAAAAAATTAACATTTATTTTAATTAGAGGCTATTACTTTACAGTATTGTAGTGGTTTTTGCCATACATTGACATGAATCAGCCATGGGTGTACATGTGTTCCCTATCCTGAACGTCCCTCCCACCTCCCTCCCCATCCCATCCCTCAGGGTCATCCCAGTACACCAGCCCTGAGTGCCCTGTCTCATGCATCGAACCTGGACTGGTGATCTATTTCACATATGATAACATACATGTTTCAATGCCATTCTCTCAAATCATCCCATCCTTGCCTTCTCCCACCAAGTCCAAAAGTCTGTTCTTTACATCTGTGTCTCTTTTGCTGTCTTGCATATAGGGTCATTGTGATCATCTTTCTAAATTCCATATATATGCGTTAATATACTGTATTAGTGTTGTTCTTTCTGACTTACTTCACTCTGTATAATAGGCTCCAGTTTCATCCACCTCATTAGAACTGATTCAAAAGCATTCTTTTTAATAACTGAGTAATATTCCATTGTGTATATGTACCACTGATTTCTTATCCATTCATCTGCCAATGGACATCTAGGTTGCTTCCATGTCCTGGCTATTGTAAACAGTGCTGTGATGAACATTGGGATACACGTGTCTCTTTCAATTCTGGTTTCTTTGGTGTGTATGCCCAGTATACATGCTGATTCGTATGGCAGTTTTATTTCCAGTTTTTTAAGGAATCCCCACACTGTTCTCCATAGTGGCCATACTAGTTTGCATTCCCACCAACAGTGGCGTGAGTTGGTACCTCACTGTGGTTTTGATTTGCATTTCTCTGATAATGAGTGATGTTGAGCATCTTTTCATGTGTTTGTTAGCCATCTGTATGTCTTCTTTGGAGAAATGTCTATTTAGTTCTTTGGCCCATTTTTTGATTGGGTCATTTATTTTTCTGGAATTGAGCTTCAGGAGCTGCTTGTATATTTTTGAGACTAATTCTTTATCAGTTGCTTTATTTGCTATTATTTTCTCCCATTCTGAAGGCTGTCTTTTTGCCTTGCTTATAGTTTCCTTTGTTGGGCAAAAGCTTTTAAGTTTAATTAGGTCCAATTTGTTTATTTTTTCTTTTATTTCCATTACTCTGGGAGGTAGGTCATAGAAGATCCTGCTGTGATTTATGTCAGAGAGTGTTTTACCTATGTTTTTCCTCTAGGAGTTTTATAGTTTCTGGTCTTACACCTAGATCTTTAATCCATTTTTAGTTTATTTCTTGTGTATGGTGCTAGAAAGTGTTCTAGTTTCATTCTTTACAAGTGGTTGACTAGTTTTCCCAGCATCACTTGTTAAAAAGATTGTCTTTTCTCCATTGTATATTCTTGCCTCCTTTGTTGTCCATAGGTGCCTGGATTTATCTCTGGGCTTTCTGTTTTCTTCCATTGATCTATATTTCTGTCTTTGTGCCAGTACCATACTGTCTTGATGACTGTAGCTTTGTAGTATAGCCTGAAGTCAGGCAGGCTGATTCTTCCAGTTCCATTCTTCTTTCTCAAGATTGCTTTGGCTATTCGAGGTTTTTTGTATTTCTGTACAAATTGTGAAATTATTTGTTCTAGTTCTCTGAAAAATACCATCGGTAGCTTGATAGGGAGTGCATTGAATCTATAGATTGCTTTGGGTAGTATACTCATTTTCACTATATTGATTCTTCCGATCCATGAACATGGTATATTTCTCCATCTAGTTTTCTCATCTTTGATTTCTTTCATCAGTGTTTTACAGTTTTCTATATATAGGTCTTTTGTTTCTTTAGGTAGATATATTCCTAAGTATTTCATTCTTTTCATTGCAATGGTGAATGGAACTGTTTCCTTAATTTCTCTTTCTATTTTCTCATTGTTAGTGTATAGGAATGCAAGGAATTTCTGTGTATTAATTTTATATCCTGCAACTTTACTATATTCATTGATTAGTAATTTTCTGGTGGCGTCTTTAGGGTTTTCTATGTAGAGGATCATGTCATCTGCAAGCAGTGAGAGTTTTACTCCTTTTCCAATCTGGATTCCTTTTATTTATTTTTCTTCTCTGATTGCTGTGGCCAAAACTTCCAAAACTGTGTTGAATAGTAGTGGTGAGAGTGGGCATCTTTGTCTTGTTCTTGACTTTAGGGGAAATGCTTTCAATTTTTCACCATTGAGGAGAATGTTTGCTGTGGGTTTATCATATATGGCTTTTTTAAATGTTGAGATATGTTCCTTCTGTGCCTGCTTTCTGGAGGGTTTTTTTTTTTTTATCACAAATGGATGTTGAATTTTGTCAAAGGCTTTCTCTGCATCTATTGAGATAATCATATGGTTTTTATCTTTCAATTTGTTAATGTGGTGTAGCACATTGATTGTTTTGCGAATATTGAAGAATCCTTGCATCCCTGGGATAAAGCCCACTTGGTCATGATGTATAGTCTTTTTAATATGTTGTTGAATTCTGTTTGCTAGAATTTTGTTAAGGACTTTTGCATCTATGTTCATCAGTGATATTGGCCTGTAGTTTTCTTTTTTTGTGGCATCTTTGGTTTTGGTATTAGGGTTATGGTGGCCTCATAGAATGAATTTGAAAGTTTACCTTCCTCTGCAATTTTCTGGAAGAGTTTGAGTAGGATAGGTGTTAGCCCTTCTCTAAATTTTTGGTAGAATTCAGCTGTGAATTCTGTCCTGGGCTTTTGTTTGTTGAAAGATTTCTGATTACAGTTTCAATTTCTGTGCTTGTGATGGGTCTGTTAAGATTTTCTATTTCATCCTGGTTCAGTTTTGGAAAGTTATACTTTTCTAAGAATTTGTCCATTTCTTTCAAGTTGTCCATTTTATTGGCATATCGTTGCTGATAGTAGTTTCTTATGATCCTTTGTATTTCTGTGCTGTCTGTTGTGATTTCTCCATTTTCATTTCTAATTTTATTGATTTGATTCTTCTCCTTTTGTTTTTTGATGAGTCTGGCTAATAGTCTGTCTATTTTATTTATCTTCTCTAAGAACCAGCTTTTAGCTTTGTTGATTTTTGCTACGTTCTCTTTTGTTCCTTTTGCATTTATTTCTGCTCTAAGTTTTGTGATTTATTTCCTTCGACTAACTGTGGGGTTCTTCATTTCTTCTTTTTCTAGCTGTCTTAGGTGTAGAGTTAGGTTATTTATTTGGTATTTCTCTTGTTTCTTGAGGTAAGCTTGTATTGCTATGAATCTTCCCCTTACACTGATTTTACTGAATCTCGTAGGTTTTGGGTTATCATGTTTTCTTTGTCATTTGTTTCTATGCATATTTTGATTTTTTTAATTTCTTCTGTGATTTGTTGGTTATTCAGAAGTGTGTTGTTTAGCATCCATATGTTTGTATTTTTAATAGTTTTTTTTCCTGTAGTTGACATCTAATCTTACTACATTGTGATCAGAAAAAATGCTTGAAATGATTTCAATTTTTTTGAATTTACCAAGGCTAGATTTATGGCCCAGGATGTGATCTGTCCTGGAGAATTTTCCATATGCACTTGAGAAAAAGGTGAAATTCATTGATTTGGGGTGAAATGTCCTATAGATATCAATTATGTCTAACTGGTCCATCGTATCATTTAAAGTTTGTATTTCCTTGCTAATTTTCTGTTTAGTTGACCTATCCATAGGAGTAAGTGGGGTATTCAAGTCTCCCAGTATTACTGTGTTACTCTTAATTTCACTGGGGGTCTTCTTAATCATCAGCTACATATATTGTTGTTGTTCAGTCACTCATTTGTGTGCAACTCTTTGTGGCCTCATGTACTGCAACATGCCTGGCTTTCCTGTCCTTCATCCTCTCCTGAAGGTTGCTTGAGCTCATGTCCATTGAGTCAGTGATGCCATCTAACCATATTGTCCTCTGTCGTCCCCTTCTTCTCCTGCCTTCAGTCTTTCCCAGCAGCAAGGTCTTTTCCAATGAGTTGACTCTTTGCGTCAAGTGGCCAAAGAATTGGAGTTTCAGCTTCAGCATCAGTCCTTCAATGAATATTCAGGACTGATTTCCTTTAGCATTGACTTATTGATCTTCTTGCAGTTCAAGGGACTCTCAACAGTCTTATCCAGTACCACATTGTTCAGTGCTCAGCCGTTTTTTTGTCCAGCTCTCACACCTGTACATGACTATTGGAAAAACCATAGCTTTGACTAGACGGACCTTTGCAGGCAAAGTAATGTTAATGTCTCAGGTTTTTAATATGCTGTCTAGGTTTGTCATAACTTTTCTTCCAGGAAGCAAGTGTTTTAACTTCATAGCTGCAGTCACCATCCACAGTAATTTGGGAGCCCAAAAAATAAAGTCTGTCACCATTTCCCTTGTTTCCCCATCTATATGCTGTGAAGTGATGGGATTGGATGCCATGATCTTCATTTATTGAATGTTGAGCTTTAAGCCAGCTTTTTCATTCTCCTCTTTCACCCTCATCAAAAGGCTCTTTATTTCCTCACCACTTTCTACCATTAGAGTGGTATCATGTGCATATTTGAGGTTATTGATGTTTCTCCTGGCAATCTTGATTCCAGCTTGTGCTTATCCAGTCTGACATTTTGAGTTACTCTGCATATAAGTTAAATAAGCAAGGTGACAGTATACAGCCTTGATGTACTCCTTCCGCAATTTTGAACCAGTCGATTGTTCCATGTCTGATTTGAATGGTTACATCTTGACCTGCATACGTCTTTCACTTTGGCAGGTAAGGTAGTCTGGTATTCCCTTCTCTTTTAAGAATTTCTCTTCTTAAAATTGTGGTAGTGGTCTACACAAAGTTAAGTCATTTAGCATAGTGAGTCAGCTCTCTCTCTCACATGTATGCTCTCTCTCTCTGTATATATATGTGTGTGTGTGTGTATATATATAGTTAATAGTTTAATCTGCTCAGCTGACTGCCAAATTTGAGTCTAGTGACTTTATACCAAAAAAAATTTTTTGTGGGCTATTTAGGCAATTACTTCTAGCCATTTTTTACCAAGGGACCTGGTTAGAATTGGCTTTTCCCTTGCAGAAAGTTTGTAATACAACTTTGACACACTCATCATTAACTTATTAGAAAAAACTTTATAAAGAAGTTAAATAAAAAGCTGATATTAAATAGTAATAAAACATATTTGATAGGAAAATACCCCATAAACTGTTATTTGATGAGCCATGAAAACAATTCTTGGCCATGGCAAAAGAAAAGAAGCAAAGATA
Source organism: Redunca redunca (assembly GCA_006410935.1). Classification (NCBI taxonomy): domain Eukaryota; kingdom Metazoa; phylum Chordata; class Mammalia; order Artiodactyla; family Bovidae; genus Redunca; species Redunca redunca. The sequence continues at coordinate 234,161 of SJYQ01005734.1, read as the reverse complement.
TACAATTAGACATGAAAAGGAGATACTGCTGTAGATCAGGAGGTGGGAAAGGAAAAATTAGACCATTACATGAAACTTTATCACTATAAATTTGAAAAGTTAAAAAATAATGGATTATTTATGGAGATCAGTGGTTCTAAAATATAACTCTTCATTCAGCAGCATTAATATCACTAAGACACTTGTTAGAAGTAAAATTCTTAGACGCCCTAAATCAGAAACCCTGGGAGTAGCTTATTAAAAAGCAGAAACATTACTTTGCCAACAAAGGTCCGCCTAGTCAAAGCTATGGTTTTTCTAGTAGGCATGTATGGATGTGAGAGTTGGACTACAAAGAAAGCTGAGCACTGAAGAATTGATGCTTTTGAACCATGGTGTTGGAGAAGACTCTTGAGAGTCCCTTGGACTTCAAGGAAATCCAACCAGTCTATCCTAAAGGAAGTCAGCCCTGAATATTCATTGGAAGGACTGATATTGAAGCTGAAACTCCAATACTTTGGCCACCTGATGCAAAGAACTGACTCATTTGAAAAGACCCTGATGCTGGGAAAGATTGAAGGTGGGAGGAGAAGGGGACAACAGAGGATGGGATGGTTGGATGCATCACCGACTCAACAGACATGAGTTTGAGTAAACTCTGGGAATTGGCGATGCGTGCTGCAGTCCATGGGGTTGCAGAGAGTCAGCACGACTGAGCGACTGAACTGAACGGAAAATAGGACTTCATAATCTGTGTATGTATGTTTAGGATTTATTTATTTTTGGCTGCACTGGGTCTTCATTGCAGTGTGCAGGCTTTCTCTTGTTGCAGACAGTGGGTGCTAGCCTTCATTCCAGAGCAAGGGTTCAAGACCATGGGCTTCAGTAGTTGTCGTGCATGTGCTTAGTTGCCACAGCATGTGGGATCTTCCTGGACCAGGGATTGAACCTGTGTCCCCTGCATTGGCAGGCAGATTCTTAACCCCTGGAGCACTAGGGAAGCCTCATAATCTTTGTTTTAACAGCATGCTAAAATACAGGAATCACTTAAAAGAACAATAAAAGTGATTGGAAAGGTGATTTAAACTCTAACATTAAAAAAGACACCTGGACCAAGTGAAATCTCAGCTATGATTTATCTAAACTTTAAAGATTATAGATACATCAATATTTGATTAAGAGATCCTAAGCATTAAAATTATATTGTGGAAAAAAAAGAATGATGTCAGGGAAGGACATGTTTGGGTGGCCACATAAGGATAAGGAGTTTCAGGAGTGCAAATAAGGTTCTGTTTCTTGACCTGAGTGGTTAGTAGTTAGTTGCTTTTTTAACTATATTTAAGCTGGACATATATATGTATGGATGGATAGGTTGGTAGGTAATTTATGTATTTATTCAACCCATATTTATTTAGTTCCTCTTATGTGGAAGACACTGTTCCAGGCAATTGAGATGCTTCAATAAGCAAAACAGTGATCTCTGTCCTCATGGGGCTTACTTCTAGTGGGAATATATAAAAAATAATAAAGAAATTGTTTCATATTAGAAGAAATAAGTATGGAAAAATAAGATAGAGGACTTAAGGGAGACAAAGAGTGCTAGGATAAAGGTCTGATTGTTAAAATGAGATTTTATCAGAGAAATGAAGGTAAAGTGGTAAATCATGAGAGTATCAGGGAAAGGTAGAGGGAACAACTAGTGAAAAGCCTTAAATTAGAAACATGAGTGATGTTTTTAAGGAAGAGTAAGGAGGCCAGTGTAATGGGAGCAGAATGGTTGGCAAGAAGAAAAGTTGGAAAAGTTAAAAGAGCTAACCAGATCAAGTCATGTATGTCCTTGTAAGCCACTGTAAAGTTTTGGCTTTTAAACAGAGTCTGATAGGGAGAAATTGTAGGGACAAGTATAGGAGAAATTGGTTAGAAAAGTTATATGATCTGACTTATGTGTTTATATGTGTCACTCTGCAGTATTGAGAATAAACAGAAGGGTAGATTCATGAAGACCATTTAGGAGGCTTATGGTGCGTTACTGACATTTCAGTAATTTAGGAAACAGATGTTAGATTGGACGAGGGTTGAGTTGCATGGGCTGTTTGTACATCTTGGAGTTGTTGTTTTATTTGCAGATATTTTCTCCCATTCTTGTTTTCTCTTTTGTCTTTTCATCTTGTTTATGGTTCTCTTTGCTATGCAAAAGCTTTGAAGTTTAATTAGGTCCATCTAGTCAAGGCTATGGTTTTTCCTGTGGTCATGTATGGATGTGAGAGTTGGACTGTGAAGAAGGCTGAGCGCTGAAGAATTGATGCATTTAAACTGTGGTGTTGGAGAAGACTCTTGAGAGTCCCTTGGACTGCAAGGAGATCCAACCATTCCATTCTGAAGGAGACCAATCCTGGGATTTCTTTGGAAGGAATGATGCTAAAGCTGAAACTCCAGTACTTTAGCCACCTCATGCAAAGAGTTGACTCATTGGAAAAGACTTTGATGCTGGGAGGGATTGGGGGCAGGAGGAGAAGGGGACGACAGAAGATGAGCTGGCTGGGTGGCATCACTGACTCGATGGATGCGAGTCTGAGTGAACTCCAGGAGTTGGTGATGGACAGGGAGGCCTGGCGTGCTGCAATTCATGGGGTCGCAAAGAGTTGGACACGACTGAATGACTGAACTATCTAGGTCAATTTATATATTTTGGTTTTTATTTTCATCACTCTGGGAGCTGGGTCAGAAAAGATCTTGCTGTGATTTATGTCACAGAGTGTTCTGCCTAAGTTTTTCTCTAAGAGTTGTATAGTGTCTGGACTTACATTTAGGTGTTTAATCCATTTTGAGTTTATTTTTGTGTATGGTGTGAGGGAGAGTTCTAATTTCATTATTTTGCACGTAGCTGTCCAGTTTTCCCGGAGAAGGCAATGGCACCCCACTCCAGTGCTCTTGCCTGGAAAATCCTATGGACAGAGGAGCCTGGTAGGCTGCAGTCCATGGGATTGCTAAGAGTCAGACACGACCGAACGACTTCACTTTCACTTTTCACTTTCATGCATTGCAGAAGGAAATGGCAACCCACTCCAGTGGGCTGCCGTCTATGGGGTCACACAGAGTTGGACACAACTGAAGTGACTTAGCAGCAGCAGCAGTCCAGTTTTCCAAGCACTACTTATTGAAGAGACTGTCTTTTCTCCCCTATGTATTCTTGCCTCCTTTGTCATAGATTAGGTGTCCAGGTATGCATAGGTTTATCTCTGGATTTTCTGTCCTGTTTCATTGATCTGTATTTCTGTTTTTGCGCCAGGACCATATTGTCTTGATTACTGTAGCCTTATAATGTAGTCTGAAGTCACAGAGCTTGACCCTTCCAACTCCATTTTTCATTCCCAAGATTGTTGGGGCTCTTTGCGGTCTTTTGTGTTTCCGTACAAATTGTAATTTTTTTTGTTATAATTCTGTGAAAAAAGTAGGTTCCCTCAATGTCTACTTTCTAGAGAGTTTTTAATTATAAATGGGTATTGAATTTTATCAAAAGCTTTTTCTGCATGTATTGATATGATCACATTTTTTTCCCTTCAGTTTGTTAATATGGTGCGTTGCATTGACTGATCTGTATATATTGAAAGTCTTTGCATCCCTGGGATATATTTCACTTGATCTTGGTGTATGATCCTTTTAATGTGTTGCTGGATTTTGTTTGCTAGTATTTTGTTGAGAATTTTTGTGTGTATGTTCATCAGTGATATTGGTCTGTAATTTTCTTTTTTGTGTGTGATATCTTTATCTGGTTTTGATGTCAGAGTGATAGTGGCCTTGTAGAATGGGCTTGGATATGTTCCTTCCTCTGCAAATTTTTGGAAGAGTTTGAGAAGATTTAGTGTTAGCTCCTCTCTAAATGTTTGATAGAATTTACCTGTGAAGTCATCTGGTTCTGAATTTGTTTGTTGAAAAATTTTTAATCACAATTTCAATTTTATTTACTTGTCACTGGTGTGCTCGTATTTTCTATTTCTTCTTGGTTCAGTCGTGGAAGTTTGTACCTTTCTAAGAATGTGTCCATTTCTTCCAGATTGTCCATTTAATTGGCATGTACTTGCTTGTAGTAGTCTCTTATGATTCTCTATATTTCTGAACTTTCAGTTGTAAATTCTCTTTTTTCATTTCTAATTTTATTGGTTTGGATCTTCTCCCTTTTTTCTTCATGAATCTTTCTCTAAAGTTTTATCAGTTTTGCTTATCTTCTGAAAGAATCAGCTTTTAGTTTCATTGACCTTAGCTATTGTGTCTTCATTTCTATTTCATTTATTTCTGCTCTGATTTTTCTGATTTATTTCCTTCTGCCAACTTTAGGTTTTGTTTGTTCTTCTTTCTCCAGTTGATTTAGGTGTAAGGTTAGGTTGCTTATTTGACATTTTTCTTGTCTCTTGAGGTAGGATTGTATTGCTATAACTTTCCCTTTAGAAATGCTTTTGCTGCATCACATAAATTTTGGGTCATCATGTTTTCATTGTCATTTGTTTCTATGTATTCTTTGATTTTTTCAGTATCTTTGGTTATTTAGTAACATATTGTTTAGTTTCCATGTGTTTGTGTTTTTTACAGATTTTTTTTTTTTTTTTTGGTATGTGATTGATTTCTAAGCTCATAGTGCTATGGTCGGAAAAGAAGCTTGATAAGATTTCAGTCTTCTTAAATTTACTGAGGCTTGGTTGGTGACCTAAGATGTGATCTATCCTGGAGAATGTTCCATGTGCAGTTAAGAAGAAAATGTATTATGCTACTTTTGGATGGAATGTCCTCCAGTCAAATGTGTCATTTAATTCTTGTTTCCTTATTGATTTTCTCTCTGAATGATCTGTCCATTGGTGTAACTGGGATGTTAAATTCTCCCACTGTTATTGTGTTACTGTTGATTTCCCCTTTTATGGCGGTTAGCATTTGTCTTATGTACATTATTTCTTATGTACTCCTATACTTATGTATAGGAGGTGCTCCTATGTTGGGTGCATAGTGTTTATAATTGTCATATCTTCTTGGATTGATTTCTTGATCATTATGTAGTGTACTTCCTTGTCTCTTGTAACAATCTTTATTTTTAAGTTTATTTTATCTGATATGAATATTGCTACTCTAGCTTTCTTTTGATTTCCATTTACATGGAATATCTTTTCCCACCCCATCATTTTTAATCTTTATGTGTTCCTATGTCTGATGTGGATCTCTTAAATAACAGCATACATATGGATCTTATTTTTGTGTCTGTTTAACTAGTCTATGTCTTTTGGTTAGAGCATTTAACTTACATTCAAGGTAATTATTGACATATATGTTCCAATTAGCATTTTCTTAATTGATTTGGATTTGTTTTTGTAGGTCTTTTTTTCTCTTTTGTCCCAAAAAGTCCTTTTAGCGTTTGTTGAAAAGCTGGTTTGATGCTTTTGAATTGTCTTAGCATTTGTTTATGGGTAAATCTTTTGATTTCTCTATTGAATCTGAATGATATCCTTGCTGGGTAAATTAATTTTTGTTTTAGGTTTTTCTCTTTCATCACTTTAAATATACCCTACCACTCCCTTCTGGCCTCTGTACTTCCTGCTGAAATATCACTTAATAACCTTATGGGGATTCCTGAGCTTTTTAGTGCTTTCCCTTGCTGCTTTTAACATTTTTTCCTTGAATTTAGTTATTGTTAGTTTGATGATTATGTATATCAGTGTGTTTATCCTTGGATTTGTCCTGTATGGGACTCTCTGTACTTCCTGGGCTTGGGTGGCTATTTCATTTCCCATGTTAGGGAAATTTGTGACTATAACCTCTTCAAATGTTTTCTCAAGACCCTTTCTCTTTCTATTCTTCTAGGACCCCTATAATTAAAATGTTGGTGCATTTAATGTTGTCCTTGGGGCTTCCCTTGTGGCTCTGCTGGTAAAGAAACTGCCTGCAATGCAAGAGACCTGAGTTTGATTCCTGGGTTGGGAAGATCCCCTGGAGAAGGGAAAGGCTACCACCTCCAGTATTCTGGTTTGGAGAATTCCATGGACTGTATTGCGACCATGGGGTCGCAAAGAGTCAGACACGACTGAGTGACTTCCACTTTCACTTTCAGCTGTCTCTGAGGCTGTCCTCATTTCTTTTAATTCTTTTTTCTTTATTCTGCTCCTTGGCAGTTATTTCCACCATTCTATCTTCCAACTCACTTATTCATTCTTCTGCCTTGATTTTCTGCTATTGATTCCTCCTTGTAAATTTTTCATTTCAGTTATTGTGGTGTTATCACTGTTTGTTCTTTAGTTCTCCTACATCCTTTTAAAACATTTCTTGCATTTTCTCAATCCATTCTAGTTTCAAGATTTTGGATCATCTTTACTATAATTTCTCTGAATTCTTTTTTAGGTAGATTGCCTACTTCCTCTCCATTTATTTGATCTTATAGGTTTTTACCTTGCTCCTTTAACATATTTACCTTGCTCCTGTAACATATTTCTGTCATTTCATTTTTGTTGTTCCTGGCTTACTGGTTGTTTGTCCAGAGGTGTCCAGCACTGGAGCTTTCAGGCAGTTGAGTGGAGCTGGCTTTTGGTACTGAGATGAGAACCTCAGGTAGAACTCACACTGATTGATATTCCTTGGGGCCTTACGTTCTCTGGTGGTCTTAGACTTGGCCCTCCCAACACCGGCTCAGGCCAGGCCACTGGCCTGGGAATCAAGACTTTGCAAGCTGCCTGGTGTGACAAAAAAATAAAAAAAGTCAGTTCAGTTCAGTCACTCAGTCATGTCCAACTCTTTGTGACCCCATGGCCTGCAGCACACCAGGCTTCCCTATTCATCACCAACTCCTTCAGCTTGCTGAAACTCATGTCCATCGAGTTGGTGATGCCATCCAACTATATCATCTTCTGTCATCCCCTTCTCCTGCATTCAGTCTTTCTCAGCATCAGGATCTTTTCAAATGAGTCAGTCCTTCGCATCAGATGGCCAAAGTATTGCAGTTTCAGCTTCAATATCAGTCCTTCCAGTGGATATTTAGGACTGATTTCCTTTAGGATTGACAGGCTTGATTGCCTTGCCGTCCAAGGGACTCTGAAGAGTCTTCTCCAATACTGCAGTTCAAAAGCATCAATTCTTTGGCACTCAGCTTTCTTTATAGTCCAACTCTCACATCCATACATGACCACTGGAAAAACCGTAGCTTTGACTAGACCTTTGTTGGCAAACTAACATCTCTGCTTTTTAATATGCTATCTTGGTTAGTCATAGCTTTTCTTCCAAGGAGCAAGTGTCTTTTTCATGGCTGCAGTCACCGTCTGCAGTGATTTTGGAGCCCAAAAAAATAAAGTCTGACACTGTTTCCATTGTTTCCCCTTCTATTTGCCATGAAGTGATGGGACCAGATGCCACGATCTTAGTTTTCTGAATGTTGAGTTTTAAACAGCTTTTTCATTCTCCTCTTTCACTTTTATCAAGAGGCTTTTTAGTTCCTCTTTGCTTTCTACCATAAGGGTGGTATCATCTGTGCATCTGAGGTTATTGATATTTCTCCCAGCAATCTTGATTCTAGCTTGTGCTTCATCCAGCCCAGTGTTTCTCATGATGTATTCTGCATATAAGTTAAATAAGCAGGGTGAAAATATACAACCTTGATGTACTCCTTTCCCTATTTGGAACCAGTCTGTTGCTCCATGGCCAGTTCTAGCTGTTGGTTCTTGACCTGCATACAGATTTCTCAGGAAGCAGGTGAGGTGGTCTGGTATTCCCGTGTCTTTAAGAATTTTCCACAAAATTCTTAAACAAAATAAAAGCAAAATTAAAAAGAGACAAACAAAGTCCAAGGCAAATAAAAACAAAGCTACACAAACAAAAACAAACACATAATAAAGAAAAGAAAACCAACAGACAAATGTAACCAGACAAATATAACTGGACAGATAGCAAAAACAAATCCAAGTCACTAAAAATAAACCAATAAGCTAAGACAAGCAACAAACAAGGAAAGCAAAAAAAAAAAGACACCACCCAAAGAAGAGAGCCTGCAAGCCAAAACCAATAATAAAAACAAATGTAACCGAAACAGAAAACAAAAAATAAAACAATCTAAAAAGCAAACTAAATGAAAAGCTCTGAGAACAAAAGATAGGCCCACAAAAATGATAAAAACAAAACTAAAAAATTTTAAAAAGAAGATTAAAAGCAAAAAAAAAGAAACAAAATGACACAGAAATATCAAAAGAATAAACTGTCACCACCACCACCATCACCACCACCACCACCAACAACAAAAAAAACAGACAATAAAAAAGAAAGAGCAGAATAATAAAAAAGAATTAAAAATATAATAAAAAAAAATGAAGATGAAACAGCAATAACACAAAAATAAAAAAAAGAATAAGTAAATAATAAAAATAAAAGATAAAAACAAAATTCCTTGGTACCTTTACTATCCATGTCCTTGACCCCACAGTGAGCTACACCCAACTTCAACCTCTTCAAGAGGCCTTCCAAGACCTGGAGGTGGGTTCTGGACCCTGTGTCAGCCCTGCTTCTGCAATGTGTTCCTTTCACCAGCATCTATTGCTGAAGCTGACCCAGAGCACATGTCCCTGCACAGGCCAGTTGGGGCAGAGGCTTCCATGTGCGAGTCTGCAGGAGCTGACTCTATTGGAAGAGGCTTTGGAGGGGTCAGTGCTTGGGTTCACTGGGCGGAGGAGACCTTGGCTGAGGCATGGCTCTCTCAGGGGCAGCAGGTGGGCCACCATGATCTGTGCAGCCCTGGGAGTCCCTGGCAGGGGCAGGGCTCAGGCCCGAGACTCGTGTGGTCAGAAGGGGCTTTGGCAGGAGTGGGGCTCAGGCCCAGGATGCTAATAGGCTCCCTAGGGCCTGAGCAGGTAAGGCAGACCCTGGATTGAGTGGCGGCTGATCCTGCTTAGGGGTGTGCCCCTGCCTTTGCCCATGGAGGCTGGGCCAATGGGGAATGGTGGCCCTGCCCCTTGCTTGACACTTGACAATGGACGTTGCCTCTAAGGTGGCCCAGGCTCCCCCCCTCCAATCCTCCCAGCTGTGGAGCCTGTCCTTCTCACTGCCCCAGGCTCCTTCCCCGCCAATAACAGTTGTCCCCTCCCTGGGTCCACCCTCCAAACCCCACTCTCCAGCACCCAGCCTCCTTCCTCACCAGGAAACACACAAATCTGGCTGGGGCACTGAAAGCTGTGGCACATACCACGCATGTAGCTCTCACTCCACTCTGCCCGTCACACACCAGCTGCTGTGCTCACTTCTGATCCCCTGGTCCTCTGAGGGTCCCTCTTTGCCCCTGTTGATACCTTCACTGTGAGTGGGCCTGCCCTCCCCAAGTGTGGGAACTTCTCCTCCCCCACCTCTCCCTCGGGGGTGCTGGCTTTATCCTGCTTTCACTCTCCTTCCCCCTTTCCTTTCCCCACAACATCCTACCTAGTTGTGTGGGGATCCTTCCCATACACCCTAGGTGTTGGAGTGTTGGAGGTCCTCCACCAGTGACCAACAGGCACTCTAAGAGAATTGCACCTGTGTACTCCTGATGTACCTGCAACGAAACACAAGCTCTACATTCCCATACTCCACCAGCTTACCGCTACTCCCCACAAAATGAGTTTTTAAAAGTGTTGCTCTTATTCCTCTGGCCTTGACCCAGTTGTATCTAGAAGCTTTTGGCTAAGAGAAGTCCCATGCATACTGATTGCTACATAACAGATCTGATTATTGCTTTGAGATAGATATTTTTCAAGAGAGAAAAATGTCAAGAATTTGGAAATAATAGCTAAAGCTTGCAGGAATCATGATTATAAGGATTTTGGAAATTTTCAGTTTTAAGAAGCTTGATGGTATCCCTCGTTTCTGACCATTTTCATATACTTTTTTCCTTTGAACTACCCTACTTAGTGCTTCACTATTTCTGTTCATTATTCAGGCCTCAACTTTGAGATCTCTTTCTTTAAAATGCCTTAGCCTGACTCCTCTATCTGTTGAGGTCTCCCTGCTATGTGCTCCCACAGTGCCTTCACTATTTTAATTATTCATTGAGTTATACATTTTTCCTGGACTCTTACCTTCTAGAGGTAGTGTCTGTTGCATATTTTCACCACCTGTCATATAAGAGCTGCTCAGTAAAAATTTGATGAATGAATAAATGCATTAAAAAATGAGACTGTTACAAAGAATATAAGGTTGATTGGAAACGTTTTTTGGCCCTAGGATGAAGTAGTAAAAAGCCCTGAGGAAATAAAGAGATGATCTCTCCAAATGACATTTTGAAGTTAATGGTTAGAGTCCATGCTGAAGAAAATTTTAAGTCTGATGAATGATTCAGCAGTATTTTGTAATTAAAATAAGCAATAACTGTAAAATTTTATGAGTTTGTTTCTAACAGAGGCTAGAGTATTAATGTCACATTAAAGTATTAGTATTTCAGAGCACTAAATATTATATTTAGTATTAGAGCAAAATTCAATACAATTGGTTTTAAATCACTTCAATTATAGAAGTACAAGCACCATGAAATACATTGTATGGCAATCTCCATGATAACGTGTTTCCAAGAAGAGAGACCAGACTGTATTATGTAAAAATATCATAGTATTTTAAAAATAATCTTCCTGGATTTCCCTGATGGTACAGTGGATAGGAATACGCCTGGCAATGCAGGGGACATGGGTTCAATCCTTGGTCTGGGAAGAGCAACTGGGAGCAACTAAACCTGTGTGCAGCAACTACTGAGTCCATGTGCTGAACTACTGAAACCCATGTGCCTAGAGCCTATGCTCTTCAACAAGGGAAGCCACCGCAATAAGAAGCTTGTGTACCTCAACGAAGAGTAACTTCCGCTCACCACAAGGAGGGAAAAGTCTGCACAGCAACAAAGACTCAGCACAGCAAAAATAAATAGATAAAAAATAATCCTTCTAAATCAGTTTAGGTATATAATTGATTTACCATCTTTTCATGGTATGATTAATAATTATTTTTAATAGAAGATACAGGTTCTGTAATATTTCATTGCATGTTATTAAATTGTTAGTAACTATGTTTCTTAGTTGTTAGTACATTTTCATTCTCTTGAACGTTGTTTGATACAATTTTTAAAACAGCTTTATTGATAGATAATTCATGTTTCATATGATTTAAACATTGAAAGTATACAATTCAGTATTTTTTTAGTCTATCCACTGGATTGTGCAATCATCACCACAATCTACTTTTAGAACCTTTTCTTCTGCCCTAAAAGAAGCTCTGAACCCATCACTTGTCACTTCCCATCCCCTTCCCTCTTTCCTCCAGTCCTAAAGACAGCTAATCTACTTGTGTCTCAACAAATTTGCCTATTCAGGACACTTTATATAAATGGAATTGTACAATATGTTGCTTTTGTGTCTGGCTTCTTAACTTAGCAGGCAATTAAAAAAAAAATGTATCCATATTGTTCAGTTCAGTCACTCAGTCGTGTCCGACTCTTTGCAACCCCATGAATCACAGCACGCCAGGCCTCCCTGTCCATCACCAACTCCTGGAGTCCACCCAAACCCATGTTCATTGAGTCCGTGATGCCATCCAACCATCTCATCCTCTGTCGTCCCCTTCTCCTCCTGCCCTCAATCTTTCCCAGGATCAGGGTCTTTTCCAGTGAGTCAGCTTTTTGCATCAGATGGCCAAACAAAGTATTGGAGTTTCAGCTTCAACATCAGTCCTTCCTGTGAACACCCAGGACTGATCTCCTTTAGGATGGACTGGTTGGATCTCCTTGCAGTCCAAGGGACTCTCAAGAGTCTTCCCCAACACCACAGTTCAAAAGCATCAGTTCTTCAGCGCTCAGCTTTTTTCACAGTCCACCTGTCAAATCCATACATGACCACTGGAAAAACCATAGCCTTGACTATACAGACCTTTGTTGGCAAAGTAATGACTCTGCTTTTTAATATGTTGTCTAGGTTAGTCATAACTTTCCTTCCAAGGAGTAAGTGTCTTTTAGTTTCATGGCTGCAATCACCATCTGCAATGATTTTATTGTAATATATCAGTACTTCATTCTTTTTAATTATCAAATAGCACTCTATTGCTTGGTTATACCACATTGTTTATTTATCCATTCATCAGTTGTTGGACTGAATAAACTTTAAAAAGCATTGGGTAAATTATCCTAATCATTAGCTACAAAAAAGTTAACTGTGAGAGCAGATCCATCCATACTATGGAATTGCAATAAAATCAGTTAATTACCAAAATATCCTCTAATCTATGTTGGTTCAAGAGTTTGTGTGATAAAAAACTTTAGGAAGAATATTTTTCTCTACAAAATCTAGGATTCTGCAGTTTCTGAAATATGCCACTTCACATTGTTGATGTGAGGATGAGGTTGTGTAATACAGTGACCTGTTTGTAATGTTTTAGGTTAAGATTAAGAGCTGAAGTGGTCCTCTCCTTTAGTTATCTCAGGGTATCCCACCACTCTACTGTTAACTGCACCAAATTCTCCCCTCCTCTGATTCCTCCTTAGTTTGGTGATCCTTGAGTCCACTCCAGATCTTAGATCTTTCCGTACTCAATCACAGTCTGCCTTCTCCACCCCAGGACCATGGCTCTTTGACCCTGCTGGAAAAGGGTTCATATTGTACTGATTGGTGCCTCCAGAAATATTTTATCTTCGGTATTACTCAGGGAATGAGTGCCAATGGAAAGACCTTTTTATAATATTTGGACAGTTTTCTTTGGCAACTATTTCAAATATGGGCATCTTCAAACACTCTTAATTCCTGTATGAATCACAATGATTCATACTCAGCAGCAGATCTCACTATTGAGAAAATTCTGTTTTGTCTAGTTTAAATTCCCTCTTGTGTTTTAGTGTTCTTGATCTGTTCTCCTGATTTCTATCTCTTCAAGGATCTTGCTGCTTCTCTTGTCAATAGCTTCATTACCTTCCTATCTATTTACTCTACTAGCTCCTTTAAAAGTCTCACAGATTCTTTATCTCCTGTTCATTCTTCAAACCACTGAGTTTGGGGATTATTCCTCCAAGAGCCACGTGTAACCCTCCATCTGCCTCCCTTTTCTCACTCTCCTCATTCTTCCCCACCGTGGACACAGAAAAGCTACTCTGTGCTTTCATGACTCTGTATTTTCTACGCTAAACTGTAATGCCAGGATTTCTGGAGACAGAGATTGTGTCTTGTTTATTTTGAATCCCCAGAGACTTCATTTGTTTTTCTTGTAGAGCTGCTGAATGAAACTTACCAAATCAGAAGAGATGCTTAGCTTTCCTTAAATTATATTTGTATGGGAAAATGTTATTAATACAGATGTTTTAGAAATTGTATGCTGTGTGAAAAGTTCAAAGAGAATTGGCAATGCCCTGTCTACGGTGTTTCTGTTTATCAGAGTTCTGATATTACAGCTTTTCCTTGATATTAGTTAGACAACAGCAATATACTATTATTAGTCCTAATTTCAGTTATCAAAAAATATTGGCCACAACTTTTATTTGAATCTGATATTTTCTAGGTAAGTGGTTTTCAATTGGGAATTCACATCACTTACTGATGAGTTTTGTGAGGTAAAAGATGATGTAATCATTCATGATTAGGACCTACTCTGGACTTTTGAAATCCTTTTACTTGATATGCTGCTGCTGCTTAGTCGCTTCAGTCGTGTCTGACTCTGTGCAACCCCATGGACTACAGCCTGCTGGGCTCCTCTGTCCATGTGGATTCTCCGTGCAAGAATACTGGAGTGGGTTGCCATACCCTCCTCCAGGGGATCTTGCTGACTCAGGGGTGGAAACCAGGTCTTCCACATTGCAAGCAGATTCTTTACTGTCTGACCTTTTATTTGCTAACTATATGCTTGGTGTGTTTATGATATCTTATGTCTCAGAACTATCATATATTAAGTTTTTTTCTTACAAAGATTATGTTTAGCCATTTTCACAAATTAAATGTAGTAGTCAGTCTTCTTTGAAAATAGGTTAATCATTATGTTTATAGATATTTTATCTTATTAAAATATTTTTTCTGGATTGATTTTATTATTTTATTTTTCATACCCCAGAAACAGCCAAATTTCTTTGTCAGTTGCCCTATTCTTAAGAACACTCATCTGATCTTTTATTTAGGAAAGTTATTAGTAATAATTTATAACCATTTTAAATGTGTCATATACAAATATTTTTTGTTTTTCTCTCATGCTTCCCTGAAAACTCTTAATATCAGCTACAGGCCTGAATACTGCATCAAAGGACTGTCTCAGTGCTTTGTGGAAAAAGATGATGCCAGGTATTATTGGGTAACATTGCTTAAACCACTTTGACACCATACCAGTAGACTGAGTTGGGATTTCCAGAACTCCAGTCAAGAAGCTGAGGGCATATGAGACTGGTAACCCTAGATCAGTGTAAGTTTTAATTACATAGGATTAAATGAACTAAAATGAGAGGTGATTGTAATGTTTATATGGAGTATTGTTAATGTTTTAATGTCATATTTTATGATACATAAAGAATACCTTCTCTTTTCTCCTAAGTTATCTATAGTTTATGACAATTTAGTAGACTCTGATTTTTGAAACAAAGCCTTAGTAAATGATCTCTTTCTTCCTGTTTGATTCTCTAGAACTTGAAAACTATTATTGAGTATTCTTATTTTAACAGCAATATAGTTATTTTCATAGGTTCAGAAATAACCTGTCTTGTTACAAGAACATAATTGAAAGCATTGGTTATACAACTGAGACCTTGCCTGAGAATGATGGCCATTTAGTCGGTATGATGAGGAACTTGTAAGGAACTAAGATTGACTTTATAGACTAATGCTTATAAAGCCCTCTTGAGAAAAATAGCCTGTTACCTGGCTACAGTGTTTTCTGCCTAACAAGTGACCAAGGAAGTTACTTCCTGGCAAGCTCAGGAGACCTAAGATATTTCAAAGACTTTTTTTAAAAAAATTGCTAAGTTAAAAAACATTTTTTTATTGGAGTATAATTAATTTACAGTGTTGTATTAGTGTCAGGTGTACAGCAAAGTGAATCAGTTATTTATATTTATGTGTATATTCATTCTTTTTCAAATTCTTTCCTCATATAGGTTATTACAGAATATTGAGTAGAGTTTCCTGTGCTATATACATTAGGTTATTTCTGGGATATTGAGAAGAGAGGATTTACCTCAGATACATAGATTCTGCCCACAAAACCTCATAGCAAGTTCTTGGCTTGGCTTCCTAGCCTCAAGAGCCTTTTAAATCTTTAATCTGAGATTTCATATGACATTTTCTAGCAAAGCAAATTTAACAAAGCCTAGATGGTAAATTCCATTTTAGTTCACTGATTCCTAAAATGTCAGTGTTCACTCTTGCCATCTCCTGTTTGACCTTTTCCTATTTACCTTGATTCATGGACCTAACATTCCAGGTTCCTATGCAATATTGCTCTTTACAGCATCGGATTTTACTTCCATCACCAATCACATCCACAGCTGGGCATTGTTTTTGATTTGGCTCCATCTCTGCATTCTTTCTGGAGTTATTTCTCCACTCTTCTCCAGTAGCATATTGGGCATCTACCAACCTGGAGAATTCACCTTTCAATGTCCTATCTTTTTGCCTTTTCATGCTGTTCATGGGATTCTCAAGGCAAGAATACTGAGGTGGTTTGCCATTCCCTTCTCCAGTGGACCACGTTTTGTCAGAACTCTCCACCATGACCTGTCCGTCTTGGGTGGCCCTCCATGGCATGGCTCATAATTTCATTGAATTAGACAAGGCTGTGGTCCATGTGATTAGTTTGGTTAGTTTTCTGTGTGGTTTTCATTCTGTCTGCCCTCTGAGAATAAGGATAAGAGGCTTATGGAAGCTTCAGGATGCCAGAGACTGACTGGGGGAAACTGGGTCTTGTTCTGATAGGTGAGGTCATGCTTAGTAAATCTTTAATCCAATTTTCTGTTGATGGATGGGTCTGTGTTCCCTCCCTGTTTATTGGCCTGAGGCCAAACCCATGCCTCCACTAGAGACTCCTAGACATTCACAGACAAGTCTGACTCAGTCTCTTGTGAGGACACTTCTCCTTTCTCCTGGTGTGCACAAGGTTTTATTTGTGCCCTCCATGGGCCTGTTTCCTCAGTCCTGTGGAAGTTCTATAATCAAATCCCACTGGCCTCCAAAGTCAAATTCGCTGGGGGCTCTCAGTCCCTTTGTGGGATCCCCAGGTTGGGAAATCAGTTGTGGGTCCTAGAACTTTCTTAATAGAGTGAGAATTTCTTTGGTATAATTATTCTTCAGTTTGTGGGTTGTCTGCTCGGTAGCTCTATGGTGGGTAATGCTGCGTGACCCAGATCTGCTGCAGCCAGAGCCCCTGCCCTGTGGCAGGCCACTGCTGATCCTTTCAAACACTCAGAGGCAGGTCTGGCTCAGTCTCCATGGAGCCTCTGGGTCCTGGTGTGCACAAGGTTTCGTTTGAGCCCTCTGAGTGTCTCTGGCAGGTCTGGGATTTGATTCTAAATGCAATTTTGCCCCTCCTACCATCTTGTTGGGGCTTCTTCTTTGTCCTTGAACATGGGGTATCTTTTTTGGTGGGATCCAACATTCTCCTGCTGATGGTTGTTCAGCAGTGAGTTGCAATTTTGGAGTTCTTGCTTGAGAAGATGAGTGCACATCCTTCTACTCCACTAAATCCCAGTAGCATTCCTGGTAACAAAAGATGGCAAGGATGAACATCAAGAGTTTAGAAATCAGTGAACTAAAATGGACTGCAATGGGCAAATTTCATTCAGATGACCATTAAATCTACTACTGTGGGCAAGAATCCCTTAGAAGAAATGGAGTAGCCCTCATAGTCAACAACAGAATCCGAAATGCAGTATTTGGGTGCAATCTCAACAATGACAGAATGATCTCTGTTTGTTTCCAAGGCAAACCATTCAATATCCAAGCAATCCAAGTCTATGCCCCAACCACTAATGCTGAAGAAGCTGAAGTTGAACTGTCCTATGATGATCTACAAGACCTTCTAAAACTTAACACCCCACAAAGATGTCCTTTTCCTCATAAGGGACTGGAATGCAAAAGTAGGAAGTCAAGAATTACCTGGAGTAACATGCAAGTTTGGCCTTGGAGTACAAAATGATGCAGGGCAAAGGCTAACAGAATTTTGCCAAGAGAATGCACTGGTCATAGCAAACACCCTCTTCCAACAACACAAGAGAAGACTCTACACATGGACATCACCAGATGGTCAACACCTAAATCATATTGATTACATTCTTTGCAGCCAAAGATGGAGAAGCTCTATACAGTCAGCAAAAACAAGACTGGGAGCTGAGTGTGGCTCAGATTATTAACTCCTTATTGCCAAATTCCGACTTGAACTCAAGAAAGTAGGGGAAACAACTAAACCATTCAGGTATGACCTAAATCAAATATCTTACAATTATACAGTGGAAGTGACAAATAGATTCAAGGGAATATTTCTGAAGAATGCCTGAAGAACTATGGATGGAAGTTCATGACATTGTTTAGGAGGCAGTGATTGAGACCATCCCCAAGAAAAAGAAATGCACAAAGTCAAAATTGTTGTCTGAGGAGGTCTTACAAATTGTTGAGAAAAGAAGAGAAGCTAAAGGCAAAGGGGAAAAGGAAAGATATACCCATTTGAATGCAGCGTTCCAAAGAACAGCAAGGAGAGATAAGAAAGTCTTCCTCAGTGATCAGTGCAAAGAAATAGAGGAAAACAATTGAATGGGAAAGACTAGAGATCTCTTCAAGAAAATTAGAGGTATCAAGGGAACATTTCATGCAAAGATGGGTACAGTAAAAGACAGAAATGGTATGGACCTAACAAAAAACAGAAGATGTTAAGATGAGGTGGCAAGAATATACAAAACTATACAAAAAGATCTTCATGACCTAGATAACCATGATGATGTGATCACTCACCTAGAGCCAGACATTCTGGAATGTGAAGTCAAGTGGGCCTTAGGAAGCATCACTATGAACAAAGTTAGTGGAGGTGATGGAATTCCAGCTGAACTATTTTAAATCCTAAAAGATGATGCTGTGAAAGTGGTGCACTCAATATGCCAGCAAATTTGGAAAATTCAGCAGTAGCCACAGAACTGGAAAAGGTCAGTTTTCATTTCAACTCATCTCACATGCTAGCAAGGTAATGCTCAAAATTCTCAAAATAGGCTTTAACAATATGTGAACTGAGAACTCCCAATGTTCAAGCTGGATTCAGAAATGGAGAGGAACCAGAGATCAAATTGGCAATGTCCATTGTATCATAGAAAAAATGAGAGTTCCAGAAAAACATCTACTTCTGCTTTATTGACTATGCCAAAGCCTTTGACTGTGTGGATCACAGCAGACTTTGAAAGATTCTTAAAAGAAATGGAAATACCAGACCACCTTACCTGCCTCCTGAGAAATCTGTATGCAGGTCAAGAAGCAACAATTAGAACTGGACATGGAACAATGGACTGGTTCCAAAATGGGAAAGGAATATGTCAAGGCTGTATATTGTCACCCTGCTTATTTAACTTACATGCAGAATACATCATGAGAAATGCCGGGCTCGATGAAACACAAGCTGGAATCAAGATTGCTGGATGAAATATCAATAACCTCAGATATGCAGATGACATCACCCTTCTGGCAGAAAGCTAAGAGGAAATGAAGAGCCTCCTGATGAAACTGAAAGAGGAGAATGAAAAAAGCTGGCTTAAAACTCAAAATTCAGAAAACTAAGATCATGGCATCCGGTCGCACCACTTCATGGCAAATAGATGGGGAAAGAAGGGAAACAGTGACAGACTTTATTTTCTTGGGCTCCAAAATCACTGCAGATGGTGACTGCAGCCATGAAATTAAAAAATGCTTTCTCCTTGGAAAAAAGCTATGACCAGCCTAGATAGCATATTAAAAAGTAGAGTCATTACTTTGCTGACAAAGTTGTGTCTAGTCAAAGCTATGGTTTTTCCAGTAGTCATGTATGGATGTGATTGTTGAACCATAAAGAAGGCTGAACACCAAAGAATTGAAGCTTTTGAACTGTGGTGTTGGAGAAGACTCTTGAGAGTGCCTTGGACTGCAAGGAGATCCAACCAGTCCATCCTAAAGGAAATCAGTTCTGAATATTCATTGGAAGGACTGATGCTGAAGATGGAGCTCCAATCCTTTGGTCACCTGATGCAAAGAGCTAACTCACTGGATAAGACCCTGATGCTGGGAAAGATTGAAGGCAGGAGGAGAAGGGGACGACAGAGGATGAGTTGGTTGGATGGCATCACCGACTTGATGGACATGAATTTGAGCAATCTCTGGGATTTAGTGATGGACAGGGAAGCCTTGAGTTCTGCAGTCTGTGGGATTCCAAAGAGTTGCACAGGACTCAGTGACTGGACTGAACTGAGATAGGAAATTGCTGATATCACTATACCTATGCAAATAATCAAGCTAAATATAGTTTATAGCAGTTTTATTTTTTGAGCAAGAATAATTTTTTTATGATTAGTTTCAATCAAAAGGTAGTTAAGGGTAGAAAGAAATTTTTTGTTTCAGTGGAAAATTGCCCCAGTGATAGCACATGCTTCCCAGCTATCAGATGAAAGCCTCATTCCTGGCTTTGAGTTCTTTGCATACCTCTTTGTAAGTTACAGATAAGCTATACATATGCAAATTATGTCCTGTCTGGCAGAGATTTCAATCACTTCTACCCCTTCCTTGTGGAGAAAACGAATTTGGGTACCTACCTGTAAGTTGGATTCAGTTCTACTACATTGCTGAAATTGTCAGTTCTTACCAAATTTTAAATTCTAGAAGTATCCTCTAATATCTGCTGCTTTAATATCCTTTAATATCTCCCTTCAGCCTGAATCTACATCATGAAGAACTGAAAATTGACTGCTCAAATCCCCAGGACTCTAGGCTTCCTTGCAACCCACCCTTGCTAGAGGACTAGAAGATGCCCTGCAAGCTGAATCCTGATGACCTGATATAAACCTTGAAGGACTCACTCTCCTAGCCCATGTGTAGGTCAGATTTCTTCCTGAACAAGTTGTTGTCTGGATCACTAAGAAAGTCCAGAGAGATGCTTGGGCTAAGCATGCCCTTATTAAGTAAGGTGCAACCAGGACTGTGAACAACATCACCAAGAACATTGACGTCCTAGCTTGAGAGCGTGAAACTGAACAAGTAGTGCTGAACAACCAAAACATACCCTGAACAGCCTCTTGGAATTCCCTGGACTTGTTACTCTTGTTAGGGAGGGGAAAATTCCCCCCTCTACCCCTCTGAGTTCTTTGGCTAGACTAATAATAAAATTGACACAAGACAGATTAACAGGAGAAAAAGAAACAAATTCTAATTCCTGTGTATGTAGGTCTCAGAGAATGGCACCTAAGAAATGGTCAAAGTAGGCAGCTTTTGTATTTTTTAGACAAAGAAACAATAAATTTGTGAGAAATTGACAGGACAAGGAAACTTGGGCTTTGGGTGCTTGATTAAGAATCTAAACAGAGCTTGGGCTTAGAGATAGTAAATAAAAGAAGTAACAAGGCTTGTTTACACAGTCATCTCTACAGAAATTCCCTAACCCTGGTGATAAGAGTGTCCTTCTGCCTCTACATGCAGAGAGTGCACCTTCATAACAGAGTTTTATTTCCTGCTTTCAAGGAGCCAGAGAGGAGGGTCAAAGTGTCCCTCTGGCATCAGGTTGTTCTTGAAAGTGAAAGTGAAGTCGCTCAGTCGTGTCCGACTCTTTGTGACCTGGTGGACTGTAGCCCTCCAGGCTCCTCCATCCATGGGATTCTCCAGGCAAGAATACTGGAGTGGGTTGCCATTTCCTCCTCCAGGGGATCTTCCTGACCTAGGGATTGAACCCAGGTCTCCCGCATTGCAGGCAGACGCTTTAGCCTCTGAGCCACCAGGGGACGATTTTTAGGTTGTTCTTAAGTAACTATAATTCAAATTAATGTCATTGAGGCACATTTTGGGGTAGCCTGTCCTGGGCCCTGTCACCCTCAAGTTTCAACTGTTGATTCTTTATTACTATAAAGTATTATGCTAGTATTTCTCTTTTTCCTTTCAGACATCCCTCTTTTAAAATGTCTAAGTCTTTAGGGCCTTTAGGACCCTATAACAATTGACGTTTGATACCACCTCTCAACAAATGGTTCAACTAATTTTACAGGAATGATGAATGCCAACAACTAACCTTGAGAGATTCTCATACATTGCTTCCTGCCACTCCAGAAGTTTTATAATCAGCTCTGAGTTCAGGATGAATGACATTCATTTGTCTTGAACAATTGTCATTGTCTTAACGGTGTTGAACTTCATCTGAGTGTTGAGTTACTGGAATCTTCCTTTCCACTTTTTTGTGTTCCAAGCAATGGCTAGAATAAGACTTCCCTGCTGCTCTCACATGCTCTGAGATAAGACCCATCCCCCTTCCTCTCTCACTGAATTCTTTTTTTAAAGTCTGTTTTATCTCTGTAAAACTCTAGTCCCATTTACTTTTCCTTGAGATGTTCCTTATTAACAAATGATCTCCCTATTACAGTAGCCTGAATAAAGTCATCTCCTTGATTGTCAAGTATTTTATTTTAGCTTTCACCCTATTTTAGCTTTTACACTAGAGTTGATTTATATGAGTTAGAGATAAAAATTGTGATAAAGCTGAAATGTGGCTTTAAAGACCAGGACACTTATAGCTGCCTAACCAGTAAGATAGCCCACTAGCTTAAAGAAGGCAAATTCACCTTTATTAAATTACTATTATTAAACACTTTTTGGATTATGAGATCTATTAAACAAAGAGGGATAGCAGTAAAAATAAAATTCCTAAAACAGAGTAGACCTTGAACATCCAAAATGTTGCATATCTGCCCTGAGATTTTAAGGGAAAAAATCAAGCACAAAACTGATTAAGGAATATTTATAAACTGGGTGTCAGTATGTCCTAACTAATTCTGTACCATCTTGGTGATGCCTGCTGAGGGTTTTGTATGAGAAATTATAATTGAAGTTGATTAACTGATTTTGAGACATTTAAATTAAATGCCATTTAAAATCCTATCTGAAATGGGACATTATGAAGAACTACCAATGGATGGAAAACACATATAACGAGAACTTCTGGAAATACTTGATCATCCCTAAAAATGGACACATAGGCTCTTCTTGCTTCATCTTTGTTATCAGCAAAATAATTCATACTGTCTGCTTTTATTTGGACTCCAGATCATGTAACTTTGAATAGAAAACATCTGTATGTTTTTGGACTGGATAGGAGTCAACAGATGTGAATCAGAGCCTGAGGGAGGGGGTAAGGGGAGGTTCTGTGGACTGGCACTGTTTCCTGCAAGATTGATAACCCTATTTAAGCTCTTTTAGAGTTTCTCCAAGGACAAAGTAAGAACTTGAGCAAAGATAGCAGTAGGAAACCCGGAATAATGAATTCCTTATTACCAAATTCAGACTAAAATTGAAGAAATTAGGGAAAACCACTAGACCATTCAGGTATGACCTAAATCAAATCCCTTATGATTATACAGTGGAAGTGAGAAATAGATTTAAGGGACTAGATCTGATAGATAGAGTGCCTGATAAACTATGGACTGAGGTTCGTGACATTGTACAGGAGACAGGGATCAAGACCATCCCCATGGAAAAGAAATGCAAAAAAGTAAAATGGCTGTCTGGGGAGGCTTTACAAATAGCTGTAAAAAGAAGGGAGGTGAAAAGCAAAGGAGAAAAGGAAAGATATAAGCATCTGAATGCAGAGTTCCAGAGAATAGCAAGAAGAGATAAGAAAGCCTTCTTCAGTGATCACTGCAAAGAAATAGAGGAAAACAACAGAATGGGGAAGACTAGAGATCTCTTCAAGAAAATTAGAGATACCAAGGGAACATTTCATGCAAAGATGGGCTCGATAAAGGACAGA
>SJYQ01005734.1:189918-206097 GCA_006410935.1 Redunca redunca | reverse complement strand
TACCGCTGACCAGCACCCCCAGAAGTTTTAGTAAAGAAGTCTGCTTGCCGTTTGGCTAGGAAAGTCTCTCCGGGGCTGCGATTGCCCCTTTCCAGCCCTTACGGCTCTGGCTGCCTGTCCCTGGTGGGGGATGGTCTGCAGCCAGCTACTTCCGTTCTGTCCTTTGTTCTGTGCGCAGTCCTGGCGGTGTCCTATGTTCGAGCTTTTCGTGTGGTTAGCTATCCCCCAGTCTGGTTTACTAGCCCAAGTTAGTTCGTTCTGGTTACTTGCCGGGCTTTCCTACCCGATTCTTACAAAGCTGTGCAGCCTGCGCCTTGTGCGCATGTCCCTGCCCCGCCCCCACTTGCTAGTGGCGGGTGCAGGTTTATGTGCTGCTTTTCCGCTGGGGAAGTCACTGTTGGGCTTGTAATCTGTCGGTTTTAATTATTCATTTATGTATCGTTCCTGTTATGATGCCCTCTGTGCTTCCAGGGCTCGCCATAGACTCGGCAGGGAGAGTGTTTCCTGGTGTTTGGAAACCTCTCTTCTTAAAGTTCCTTTCCTGGGTCGGCCTTCCCTATCCAGGACGGAGCTCCCTCCCAACCTCCTTTGTCTCTTTTTTTGTCTTTTATATTTTTTCCTACCTGTTTTTGAAGGCAATGATCTGCTTTTCTGGGTGCTTGATGTCCTCTGCCAGCATTCAGAAGTTGTTTTGTGGAGTTTGCTCGGCGTTGAAATGTTTTTTTGAGGAATTTGTGAGGGAGAAAGTAATCTCTTCGTCCTAATCCTCCGCCATCTTCCCAGAATTCTAAATCACATTTTTAAATTTGCTAGATTATCAGGGATGTGATATTGCATGCCTACGGTTAGGATTTGGGAACTTTACATAGTTACAGATTTTCAAGAGACCTGAACAATAAGGATGATTTCCTCTCAAACTCTGGGTTAAGATCACTTTTTACCATACTGTGACTTGCACATCCATGCCATTTTTTTGCCGACTGGTGCACTTTCACTTTTCACTTTCATGCATTGGAGAAAGAAATGGCAACCCACTCCAGTGTTCTTGCCTGGAGAATCCCAGGTATGGGGGAGCCTGGTGGGCTGCCGTCTGTGGGGTTGCAGAGTAGGACACGACTGAAGCAACTGAGCAGCAGCAGCAGCAGCAGCAGCAGCAGCAGCAGCAGCCCTGTATTAGTAGTCTCCATCTCACATTTTAATTGGCCTGTCTGTGTTGCTGAGATTCTGCATCCCTCTTACAGGAAACTCTTTACCACCTGATCTGACACCAAACATACCATATATATTATTTTTTAATGTCTTATTAACTACTTCTGTAGTCATTTATTGACAGAGATCACTCATTACTTCAGATGCTGTTTAATTTCTCAGTACCACCTCTAGACTGTCCTGCTGGACCATCCAGAAGCAAAGATCTGGAAGAATTTGTTCAATGCTTTCTGGAGTTGCACCAGGAAATGAGTAGGACTGCATGATTTGGTGTTAGATTTCTAGCAGCATCTTTTCTCAACATTTTGAGACTCTTCCTTCTTGCAAGGTACAGGTTTAGCACTCTTGTTAAATGTTGGTTTTTATTTTCCATTAAGATATTCCCTATAACGGAAGTGTTGTTTGCCTAATGAGCACTCTTTAAAAAAAAAAAAAATGGTCCTAATGCCAGATTCCTAAAAACTATAGAAAGGGGCTAGAGGTCTGAATACTGGAAGTCAAGAGTCACGGTAGACAACTTGTTATTGGAAGAACAGTTGTATATTTTTCAGACTATGGATGACCTTATTTTTAAGAGGTTTCCACCTCTCTAATTCATTCCATTTGAAGAAGACAGCATTTAAGTGATTACAATCCACTGAATAATGTGGGGCAATAGAGAATTATGTTGATCCTTTTATTGTTCTGAAGATCAAATGGAATAATTCTTGTGTGAGTGCTTTGTAAATTTTAAGGAGGTATGACAAAGCAAGAGAGTTCCAGAAAAGCATCTACTTCTGGTTTATTGGCTATGCCAAAGCATTTGACTGTGTGGATCACAACAAACTGTGGAAAATTCTTCTAGAGATGGGAATACCAGACCACCTGACCTGCCTCCTGAGAAATTTGTATGCAGGTCAAGAAGCAACAGTTAGAACTGGACATGGGAGAACAGACTATTTCCAAATAGGAAAAGGAGTATATTGTCACCCTGCTTTTAACTTATATGCAGAGTACATCATGCAAAATGCTGGGCTGGAAGAAGCACAAGCTGGAATCAAGATTGCCGGGAGAAATATCAATAACTTCAGATATGCAGATGACACCACACTTATGGCAGAAGGCAAAGAAGAACTAAAGAGTCTCTTGATGAAAGTAAAAGAGGAGAGTGAAAAGTCTGGCTTAAAACTCAGCATTCAGAAAACTAAGATCATGGCATCTGGTCCCATCACTTCATGGCAAATACTGGAAACAATGACAGACTTTATTTTGGGGGGCTCCAAAATCACTGCAGATGGTGACTGCAGCCGTGAAATTAAAAGACACTTACTCCTTGGAAAGAAAGTTATGACCAACCTAGACAGCATATTAAAAGTCAGAGACATGATTTTGACAACAAAGGTTCATCTAGTCAAGGCTATGGTTTTTCCAGTAGTCCTGCATGGATGTGAGAGTTGGACTATAAAGAAAGCTGAGCACTGAAGAACTGATGCTTTTGAACTGTGGTGCTGGAGAAGACTCTTGAGAGTCCCTTGGACAGCAAGGAGATCCAACCAGTCAATCCCAAAGGAAATCAGTCCTGAATATTCATTGGAAGGATTGGTGCTGAAGTTGAAACTCCAGTACTTTGGTCACCTGATGCAAAGAACTGACTCATCTGAAAAAACCCTGATCCTGGGAATCATTGAAGGTGGGAGGAAAAGGGGACGACAGAGGAAGAGATGATTGGATGGCATCACCAACTCGATGGACATAAGTTTAAGTAAACTCCAGGAGTTGGTGATGAACAGGGAGGCATGGCTGCAGTTCATGGCGTCACAAAGAGTTGGATGTGACTAAATGACTGAACTGAACTGAACTAAAGTGATGTCATTTGTAAAGTATAATCATTTAAATTCTAACATTTATTAAGCATTTACCGTAGGCTAGGCATTGTCATCAGGGTTTATATAGTTTAGAACATTTAATCTGTTGTTTCAAAATCTAGTTGCACTGGGGATCTGGATCATACAGGTTCATGAGCTACCCATTCACAGATTATGAGTCAGAATATGTGACATCAGATCTGATTATCTATATCTTCTGATTCCCCTAAGGAATTCTATTATACAGCCAGATTTTAGAACAGATTTTGTTTTCAGAATACCCTGACAGGTAATTACTAGTTACTATTTTCATTTTTTTCTTTCACTATGGAGCACCTATAGACTATAAAAAAATAAAGTGTTTTCTCTGCAAATTCCTATTATTTGTAAGTCATAATAACAATTTTTTACTAGGAAATGGAATGGAATTATGTGTCCTCAAGGAGCTTATAGTTTGCTGCTGCTAAGTCACTTCAGTCGTGTCCAACTCTGTTCGACCCCATAGACAGCAGCCCACCAGGCTCCCCCATCCCTGGGATTCTCCAGGCAAGAGTACTGGAGTGGGTTGCCATTTCCTTCTCCAATGCATGAAAGTGAAAAGTGAAAGTGAAGTCGCTCAGTCGTGTCCGACTCTTAAGCGACCCCATGGACTGCAGCCTACCAGGCTCCTCCATCCATGGGATTTTCCAGGCAAGAGTACTGGAGTGGGTTGCCATTGCCTTCTCCAGCTTGTAGTTTAGTGAATTACTAATGTAAATACTTATAGTCCACTGAAATACTAATGGAATACTAATAATATTATTAATAAGGGCAATGAAAGAGGCAATCTTCAGCTAAAGCAGTGATGGAAAGAATGAATGATCATCTCTGGAGAGAGGGAAAATTTCCTGGTAAGATGTGAGCAGTCCAAGCATGTGTACAGGCAAGGAAGTACCAGCATGGCACATTGAAAAGCTGCTGCTGCTAAGTCGCTTCAGTCGTGTCCGACTCCATGCGACCCCATAGATGGCAGCCCATCAGGCTCTCCCGTCCCTGGGATTCTCCAGGCAAGAATACAGGAGTGGGTTGCCATTTCCTTCTCCAGTGCATGAAAGTGAAAAGTCAAAGTGAAGTCGCTCAGTCGTGTCTGACCCTCAGCGACCTCATGGACTGCCGCTCACCAGGCTGTTCCATCCATGGGATTCTCCAGGCAAGAGTATTGAAAAGCTAGCCATAGTTTAATTTGGCTGTAGTGTAGGGCACTTAATGCAAAGCATGAACTTTGGAATCTGACAAAGCTAGGTTCAGATTCTGGTTCTGTTACTTAATTAGCTAAGTGATCTTGGGTAAATTCAGTTAGTGCTATGGTCTGAATGTTTGTGTCCCTCCTCCCAAATTCAAAGGTTGAAATCCTTACCACCAAATATGATGGTTATTAGTAGGTATGTCTGTTGGAAATGATTAGATCATGGAGTGGAGCCCTCATGAATGGGATTAGTGCTTTTATAAAAGAGATCCCATGGAGTTTGCTAGCTTCTTCTACCCTATAAGGATACAACAAGAACCTTCAGTCCAGAAGAGAACCCTCACCTGCCCATTCTGGCACCCTGATCTCATACTTGCAGTCTCCAGACTGGGAGAAATGTTTCTGTTTCTTATAAGCTACCCAGTCCGTGGTATTTTATTGTAGCAGCTCAAATGGACTAAAGTGATTCATTTCTTGAATCTCAAATTTCTTAGCTAGGATACTCTCTACCTTTCAGAGTATCTGTTAATGGAAACTTATTATAAATTAACATATAGTCATTTATTTTAGCTTGAATATTGTACTACTACTTCTGTTATGGTGAACAGCTGCCATGGCAGGCAGTTTCATTATTTAATATGAAGATCAGAAAAAGTTTGTTTATTCATTTCACTATGAAAGAAAAGTTCCCCAAAAGTTTTAGTAGATGAAAGAATCCAGTAAGCATTATTGGGCATCAGAGTATCACTGTATGTGCTAACTCAGGGCATACTTTTTTAGGGATTTTTTTTATTAAAGATAGTTACATTTCATCTGCATATAGGTATACATGGGATTTGTATATTACTGCTGAGTTAATTCTTCAGATCACAAGTAAGGCCAGTATCGATCTATTCAGTCATTTCTTCTCCCTCGGTTCTTGTCATAGCAAAGAATTGAAATGAGAGACGAGGACAGCTCAAGCAGGTAAGATTTATTAAATAAGCAGCAAACAATACACTCTTGAGAGTGGGCCAATCCCTGCAGGAGTGGTTTCCATCATCCCTGTTTCCCTTTTTATGTCCTTTGTTCCCTCCCCTAAGCAGTCCCTAGAGCCTGATTGGTTCTGCTCCATGCAAAGTAGGGCTTACACTGAGACTAATCAGGGAAGGGTGCATGTTGGGTGTGTTTTCCCATAGGAAGTCTTCACTCCAACTTGTGGTTTCCCTATTTTACAGGCTTTCTCTTTTCTTTGTTTGCCCTCTGTGTGGTTCTTTTAGTCACTGCTTTCTCTGACCACCATCTTGGACACTGTTTTCCTATTCTAACTAACTAACAAATCTTAAGTAATTCACCACATATGTTGTGGAGTTTTATTTTGAGCTTCAAGAGCAAAAATATTTTCCAATTCAACTTGGTAAACACACTTGGTGCACAAGTTTCTGGACTAATGTGTTGTTAAAAAGAACTGGAAATGGTCAGGATAATTTAAAAATACGCTTTGGGGGAAAAAAAAAGGGATCTCTTTAATCTTACATGTACTTTAAATTCCTTTCATGTACTTTGTCTAGGTAAAGCAAAATTTTCCATAAAAAAAAAAAAAA
This sequence comes from Redunca redunca, assembly GCA_006410935.1. Lineage (NCBI taxonomy): Eukaryota > Metazoa > Chordata > Mammalia > Artiodactyla > Bovidae > Redunca > Redunca redunca. The sequence continues at coordinate 200,236 of SJYQ01005734.1, read as the reverse complement.
TCTTGGCCAGAAAATATGCTGGGTGAATCATAGTCTTTTCAAAGATTCTGGAGATAGGGAAAAAATTAGCAATGTAATTGCCCATCTAATTAATTCTGGACTCTATTAAACAACAATTTTTTGCTTTCTTTGGCAGAAGATATTCTTTTTCACTAATCCTATCTCAACTCATTTCAGGAGGACTCTTTTTAGTTGGGCAGGCAAAAAAAAATGTTCTTTGTCTCCTTTATGTAACTGAGTGTCTTCACTTAAATAAAGTGCCTTAGGAAGAAGAAATTCCAGAGGAGGTAGAATGAGAGAGACAAGAGCTGGGCAAAAGGACTTGTTTATAACAGGCATATACACGAGAACCTTTTAGTCTAAGCACTTCTGGAGGGCGGGGTGGGGTCATCCTGGGATTAATGATGAAGGGATCCTGTCACCTTTGAGCATGAGGGTTTTTTGTTTTTTTCTTTTTAAACCTGTGACTCTGTAACAAAGAGGCTATTATGCTTATTATTTCCCCCTCTCCCCACTCCCCCCTTCCGGCCCCCAACAGAAGCATCAAACAATGGCAGTGAAGCCAGGCCAAGGAGGCCAGAGGAGGGGCTGCCACTGAACACTTAAGTAGCATTTTCAAGATAATTGGCTTAATTACACACACAAACTAAGTTGTTGTAATTTTGAGGGCACCTCAATTAACAATGATTTATTTTAAAACACCGTAAGTAGTTCTTTGTTCTTTCTTTTCTGTAAACTAGACCTCTGAGAAAATAACTAGGGCCTGAAATGTTATGGGTCAAGACTATGTGAAACAAAAGCTACTCTTGATTCAAGGATGGTAAGAGATATTTGGAATCAAGAATGTAGAGTCACTGTGGGTATGATAGGGAAGAACTAAAATATTTCTGAGATTATTAGTTTTTATTTTATATACTGCTCCACATAAAGACAATTTAATGAGTAGTTTAAAGTGAGACCTCTGGGGCCAGACTACTGGGATATATTGCTCAACTTTGCCATGAAGTGTGATCTTAAGTAGAACAAAAAAAATCACCTATAATCCCACTACTTAAGAAAATACGAAGTATTTACAGTAATGAATGAAAGCAGACCTTTGCTGCATTAACCTCTACAGTTCAGTTCATTTCAGTTGCTCAGTCATGTCCAATTCTTTGTGACCCCATGGCCTGCAGCACACCAGGCTTCCCTGTCTATCACCAACTCCTGGAGGTTGCTTGAATTCATGTCCATAGAGTCAGTGATGCCATCCAACTATCTCATTCTCTGTTGTCCCCTTCTCCTTCTGCCTTCAATCTTTCCCAGCATCAGGGTCTTTTCTATTGAGTCAGTTCTTTGCATCGGGTGCACCTCTAACATTTATATTCATTTCAACTTTCCCCCCCAAAGTTATATACATAAGATATAATAGACATGTGCATGATACCAATAATATTGGTTTTCAATTTAAAAAATTATTTAACACTCTAACATTGACCATTTCTAGCTTAGTACATCTGAGTTTATCTCATGAAAAAGAGATAAACTACAGTATTTCCTCATCTTATTAGCTGTTGATCTATTAAAAATATTTTATTAAAGTATAATGACATATAACATTATATTGGTTTTAGCTTTACAACATAATGATTTGACATTTGTATACACTGCAGACATCATAATAAATCTAGTGACTATCCTCACCATACAAAGTTAACTGTTAGAAGTTTTCAAATATGTCCTACAATATTATTGACCATAGTCACCATGCTGTATATTACATTCCCAGAACTTATAACTCAAAGTGTGTATCTACTGACTCACTTTACATATTTTGCCCACTCTCCCCTCCTTTCTGGCAACCACTGCTCTGTTCTCTTTATCTATGACTTCTGTTTTATTTTTTAGATTCCACATATAAGTGAAATTATATGGTATTTGTCTTTCTCTGTCTGACTTAACTTAGCATAATGCCTTCACAATCCATACATGTTGTTACAGATGGCAAGATTTCCCTTTACTGTGACTGAGTAGTATTCCATCAATCCATCAATAGACACTTAGATTGTTTCCATATTTTGACTATCATAAATAATACTACAGCGAACACAGGGGTATCTTTTCAAATTAGAGTTTTTATTCTGTTTAGATAAATACCCCAAAGTGGAATTTCTGGATTATATGGTTCAGTTCAGTTCAGTTCAGTCGCTCAGATGTGTCCGACTCTTTGGGACCCCAAGGACCACAGCACGCCAGGGCTCCCTGTCCATTGCCAATTCTCAGAGTTTACCCAGGCTCTTGTCCATTAAGTCAGTGATGCCATCCAACCATCTCATCCTCTGTCATCCCCTTCTCCTCCCACCTTCAATCTTTCCCAGCATCAGAGTCTTTTCCAGTGAGTCAGTTCTTCCCATGAGGTGGCCAAACTATTGGAGTTTCAGCTTCAGCATTAGTCCTTCCAATGAATATTTAGGACTGATTCCTTTCAGATGGACTGGTTGGATCTCCTTGCAGTCCAAGAGACTGTCAAGAGTCTTCGACACCACAGCTCAGAAGCATCAGTTCTTCGGCGCTCGGCTTTCTTTATAATCCAACTCTCACATCCATACACATGACGACTGGACAAACCATAGCCTTGACTAGACGGACCTTTGTTGGCAAAGTAATGTCTCTGCTTTTGAATCTGCTATCTAGGTTGGTCATAACTTTCCTTCCAAAGAGCAAGTGGATTATATGGTAGTTCTGTTTTAAAGTTTTTGAGGAACCACCATTCTGTTTTCCATAGTGGCTACACAAATTTACATTTCTAACAACAGTACATGGAGGTTCCCTTTTCTCCACATCCTCTCCAACACTTGTTTTTTCTTATCTTTTTTGACGACAGGTATGAGGTAATATCTCATCATGGTTTTGATTTGCATTTCCCCAATAATTCGTGACGTTGAGCATCTTCTCACGTGTCTATTTGTCATCTGTATATCTTTGGAAAAATGTCTATCCAGATATCCTGCCCATTTAAAAATTGGATTGTTTTTGCTATTGGGTTTTGAGTTCTTTATATTTTTTCTATATTTTTTTGTAAATGTTTTAAACCATTTGGGAGGTAGCTTTTTCATTTTTTTAGTGGCTTCCTTTGCTTTGCATAAAATATTTATTTTTGAAAGTTATTTATACATTAATTTTTAAAAGGTTATGAAAATTTATGCTCTTATTTAATTTTGTGTGAGAGAATGTCCACTTTCTCAATCCATATGGATTTTTAAAAGCTTTTTCTTATAAAAAATTTCAAATATATGCTCAATAGAAAATAGTGTAATGAGTCCCATGGACACAATATCCAGTTTCAGCAATTATCAACTTCATCTTTGTCTCCTCCTGTTAAACTATTCTGAAGCAATTCCAAGCCTGACATTCTCTCATGTAAAATATATTTAAAATCTTCAATTATCTCTAATTCTGCTTTATGATAACAATGTATAAACATAATGCTAATTACTCTTCCTTTTAGTCTGATCTCTTGCAGTGAGATAATAAAAAAATAGAAGGACCTGTAAGCCTTCAGGATGCAAATGAAAGATTAAAAATGATTTGCTTTTTTTGACTTCCATGCTATTTTTTCATTGATTATTAATTACAGGTCTTTATAACATGTGGGGCTTCCCCGGTGGCTCAGTGGTAAAGAATCTGCTTGCCAATGCAGGAGACACAGATCTGATCCCTGGGTCAGGAAGAAAATGGAGAGCAGAAGGAAATGGCAGTCCACTCCAGTACTCTTGCCTGGAGAATACCATGGACAGAGGAGCCTGGCTGGCTACAGTCCATAGGGTCGCAGAAGAGTCAGACACAAGGACACAACTTAGAGACTAAACAATAATAACATGCTGGTTTCTCCCTGGCGCCGCCACCCCCCCTCCCCCCCGCCAGTTTTGAGTTAGAGTTGACTTATAGTATTATATAAGTTTCAGCATGTAGGATCTTAGTTCCCACACCAGGGATTAAAACTCTCGACCCTTGAAGTGAAAGCGAGGAGTCTTAACCACTGCACTTCTAGGGAAGAAGTCCAAACATGCCAGTTTTTGAATGGCTTTTTGGTGTTCCTGTTCTTGGAAACAGAGATACTTTAATGAATGAGAAATAAACTTTACCTTGAGGATGAGATACATCAACGAACAGCCAACCCCTGGTTTTGGTATTAGATGTCAGATGAGCCCCTACTAGAAGACAATGTTCTGGTGATACTGTTGAGGTGTGCATCTTGCTTACTTATCAGTGCTTTCAAGCACTCTGAAGAATATAACCAGGGAGGGGTTCAGTTCAGTTCAGTTCAGTTCAGTCGCTCAGTCGTGTCCGACTCTTTGCGACCCCATGAATCACAGCATGCCAGGCCTCCCTGTCCATCACCAACTCCCAGAGTTCACCCAGACTTGTGTCCATCGAGTAAGTGATGCCATCCAGCCATCTCATCCTAGTTGTCCCCTTCTCCTCCTACCCCCAATCCCTCCCAGCATCAAAGTCTTTTTCAATAAGTCAACTCTTCGCATGAGGTGGCCAAAGTACTGGAACTTCAGCTTTAGCATCATTCCTTCCAAAGAACACCCAGGACTGATCTCCTTCAGAATGGACTGGTTGGATCTCCTTGCAGTCCAAGGGACTCTCAAGAGTCTTCTCCAACACCACAGTTCAAAAGCATCAATTCTTCAGCACTCAGCCTTCTTCACAGTCCAACTCTCACATCCATACATGACCACAGGAAATACCATAGCCTTGACTAGATGGACCTTAGTTGGCAAAGTAATGACTCTGCTTTTGAATATGCTATCTAGGTTGGTCATAACTTTTCTTCCAAGGAGTAAGCGTCTTTTAATTTCATGGCTGCAGTCACCATCTGCAGTGATTTTGGAGCCCAACAAAATAAACTCTGTCACTGTTTCCACTCTTTCCCCATCTATTTCCCATGAAGTGATGGGACCGGATGCCATGATCTTCGTTTTCTGAATGTTGAGCTCTAGGCCAACTTTTTCACTCTCCTCTTTCACTTTCATCAAGAGGCTTTTTAGTTCCTCTTCACTTTCTGCCATCAGTAGCAGTCAAATGATCTGTGATTTTAAAAAATAGAACATTGTTTCTATTTTTGAATGGCAAACATAACATTCAAAAACTGGCATGTTTGGACTTCTTTCCTGGAAGTCCAGTGGTTAAGGCTCCTCGCTTTCACTTCAAGGGTTGAGAGTTTTATTCCCTGGTGTGGGAACTAATCACAATCATCACAGGTCATACCTACCTGAGAGAAATAGTGCAAAGATTACCTTCCTCTTTATACTAAGGAGGAGAGATTAGAGGATCCCAGAGTTTATAAGGAATAATTCTTTCTTCATCCATCACTCCCAGTCAAGTGCCTATTTTAATAATCTGAGGGTTGAAAGTGCTCAATTGCTCAGTCACATCTGACTCTGCGACTGCATGAACTGTAGCCTACCAGGCTCCTCTGTCCATGGAATTATGAAGGCAAGAATACTGGAGTGGTTTGCCATTTCCTTTTCTAGGGGATCTTCCCAACCCAGGGATTGAACCTGAGTCTGCTGCATTGGCAGGCAGATTCTTTACCACTGAGCCACCTGAGAAGACTTGAGGGTTTAAGTATTCTTTATTTAATTATCCTAATCCAATCTAGGCCATATAGTCAAAGCTGTGATCTTTCCAGTAGTCATGTACAGATGTGAGGGTTGAACCATAAAGAAGATTGAGCACCAAATAATTGATGCTTTTGAACTGTGGTGTTGGAAAAGACTCTTGAGAGTCCCTTGGACAGTAAGGATATCAAAACATGCAATCCTAAAGAAAATCCACCCTGAATATTCATTGGAAGGACTGCTGCTGAAGCTGAAGCTCCAGTACTTTGGCCACCTGCTGTGAAGAGTCAACTCATTGGAAAAGACCCTGATGTTGGGAAAGATAGAAGGCAAAAGGAGAAGAGGGCGCAGATGAGATGGTTAGATAAATTCACTGACTCAATGGATGTGAACTTGGGCAAACTTAGGAGATGGTGAAAGACAACTGGTGTTCTGCAGTCCATGGGGTCAAAAAGAATTAACTGCACAAGACTTAATAACTGAACAACAAAAACAATAAACCAGTCTTCATTAAATATTTGTTTAGTTGCTCAGTCGTGTCTGACTCTTTGCGACTCCATAGACTAGCCCGCCAGGCTCCTCTGTCCATGGGATTTTTCAGGCAAGAATTCTGGAGTGGGTTGTCATTTCCTCCTCCAGGTGACCTTCCTGACCCAGGGATCAAACCCGTCTTTGATGTCTCATGAATTGCAGGCAGTTTCTTTCCACTGAGCCATCTGGGAAATAAGTAGATCTTTTTGAGAGGTAAATTAGATTTTATTTATCTGTTTGAAACCAGTTGGAGGCTTCCCATTGTCCTTAGGATAAAAACTAACATCCTCAAGGAGGTTGATAAGGCCTGATCTACCTTTTCACTTTCATCTGGATGCCTTTCTCCATTTTGCTTATTGTGTTCTAACCACAATGTGCTTGGGAGACAGTTTTCATTAAAGGGCTTTTAGAGACTTTCAAGGAGGGAAAGGCCATTTGGAATGAATGTCATGAACTTTGGATTGGAAATTTGCTTTACTCTGTCTTGTGAAAAATAGAATAATTTTTCTTGTTTTTTTTTTTTGTAAAAGAACTGTGTTTTTCTGACATATTGCCATATTTAGTTATTAAGCCAGGATCATTAGAGATGCAGAGAAATGAGCTAGATAAAAATCTTATTGGAATTAGTATTGGGGTGCTCCTGTTAATATGCAGGTGTTAAGGTGCATGGGTGATAAAGTGACTCACTCCCAACCTGTGATGTTCTGCCTCTGAGAAATAAGAACACAGAGTAGAAATCAGGATGTATAGGCTGCTGCTATGATCTGTTACTTTATTGAATAAAGGAAAACAAATCACTTTTAAAAGTATATTATGTTTTGGACTCCAAAATTTTTTCTATGCCTTTTCGTTAGTAAAACTGTTAGCAAATTAAGGATAATAACCTGCAAAAAATAATTGGCCACAATTTTAAAGACAAGTATTTTGGCAAGGAAATGTGAAAAAAAAAAACAAAACACAAAAACCTTACAAGCCAGTTCTTGTTAGAAGATATCTTGCTAAAATATTTCACTTTTCAGCTAGCTCCATATCTGAAATGTCTATTTTTTTAAAATGGAATTTATTCATCATAATAGAAAACATAAAAGATTTGATGGAAAGTTAGTCCTGGGTTTAAATCCCAGTCCCTTCACTTATTATGGAAATAGGGTAATTTTTTTTTAATGGCTTGATTTTGGTGTAATTTGCATGCTATAGAAATCTATCTATTTTAAGTATACGATTAAATGATTTTTTTGAGTAAATTTAGAGTTTTGAAACTATTAACCACAACCCAGTTTTATGATATTCGCTTTACCTCCAAAAATTCCTTTCTGTCCCTCTGCAGTCAATTCCCATTCCACAGACCTAGACAAGCAGTAATTGATTTTTAAAATTTCTGTAGGTATGCCTTTTCAGGCCATTTAATATAAATAAAATCCTATGGTATGTGATATTTTGTGGCCACCTTTCACTTAGCAAAGTATTTTGAGTTTCATCTGTTTCAGTAGTTTTGTTTCTTTTTACTGCAAAATGGAATGTCAGTATATACACACACAACACATTTTGTTTATCCATTCACCAGTTGCTCATCTAAAAATTTTCCACCTTTGGCAGTTATACATAAAGCTTCTATAAACATTCATGACTGTCTTTGTGTGAATGTATGTTTCCATTTCTCAGGGGTAGATATTTGAAACTAGAAATACTAGTCATAGGGTACATTTATGTTTAATTTTTTTTTTTTTCACTTTTTAAAAAAACGTTATTTTATTGAAGTATAGTTGACTTACAATGTTGTGTTAATTTCTGCTATACGGCAAAGTGATTTCGTTATGTACATATATACATTCTTTTTCATCTTCTTTTCTATTATGTTGAATAGAGGGTGTTGAATATAGTTCCCTGTGCTGTGCAGTAGGACCTTGTCGTTTATCCATCCTGTATCTGAGTTTGCATCTGCTAACCCCAGACTCTCACTCCCTTCTCTCCCCAACCTGCCTCCCTGGGCAACCGCAAGTCTGTTCTCTCTGTGAGTCTGTTTCATAGATATGTTCATTTGTGTCATATTTTAGATTCCACATATAAGTGGAATATGCTTGGTCTCCAATAACTTTTTAATCATGCTCATGTGATGGCAATTTATTCTTTGTCTTGATCTAGAACATTTTCTGGAACTAGGTCTAGATTCCTGTGTGAGGTTCTCGTAATAATCTCATTTGTCTTTTGGTTTTCTTTTTTGTAGTCATATGGACAAGGAAGCCTGGTGCGGTGCAGGTCGTGGGGTCGCAAAGAGTCAGACATGACTTAGTGACTGAACCACGAACGACTGTGACAGTCAATGGAACAATTTTCACTTCAATTAAAAGTAAGTACAGTAAGACTATCTAAATCATAGGGATGACACTGTTAAAACCACCTCTTGAAAAAACAAAATTGAATTCATTTTCATAGACTTCTTCAAACTGTGAATTAAAAAGCTCCTTTACCTGACGAACGAAGCTATTTGAGGTAGTGTCAGAAGAAGTGCTCCCATCGGATCCTTTAAATCTGTTTTTCCTTCTGGCTCCTTTTCCATATGACTACAAAAAAGAAAACCAAAAGACAAATGAGATTATTATGTTTAATTTTTAAAGAAAGTGCCAAGATGTTTTTTGAAGTGGCTTAGTTTGAAGGTTCTTGTTATTTTCCAGCACTTGTTATTTTGTCTTTTTTATAGCCATCCTTGTGGGTATGAAGTGATTTTTAATTCACATTTTCCTAGTAACTGGTTGACTCTTTATATGTTTATTGGTCGTTCATATATTTTCTTTGTTGAAATGACTGTTCAACTCTTTTGCCAGTTTTAAAGTGATTTATTTCTCTTCTTATCATTGAGTTCTTGTAGTTTTGTTGTGGATTCTTTGGAATTTTCTACATATTAGTTCATGTTGCCTGTTAATAATTTATTTCTTCATTTCTTATATAAATACCCTTCTTTTCTTCCTCCCTCCCTCCCTCCCTTTTTTTATTCTCTCTCTCTCTCCTTTATTTCTTTTCCTTGCCTGATGCTTTAATCTGTTTGGGTTACTATAATAAAAATACCACAAACTGGGTGGCTTACACAGCAACTTGTTTCTCATAGTTCTAGAGGCTGAAGCCAAGATTAAGGCACTGTCTGGTGAGGACGAGTTTCCTGGTTCACAGATAGCCCTCTTCTCTCTGGGTCTTCACAGGGTCAAAGGGCAACTTTCTGGGATCTCTTTTATTAGGACAGTAATCCCCCCAAAAAAACCACTTCCCCAGAAAAACCCATCTCCAATTGCTATCACATTGGGGATTAGGTTTTAACATATGAATTTTGGGGCAACACAGTCTATAGCACCTGATTACTCTGGTTAGAATCTCCAGTACTATGTTGAAAAGAAGTGATGAGAGCAGATATCCTTGCCTTGTACTTAGGAGGAAAGCGTTCAGTCTTTTAGCTATTGAGTATACTGCTAGCTGTAGGCTTTTCATTAATTCCTGTTATCAGATCAAGAAAATTCCCTTCTATTCCTAGCTTGTGGAGAGTTTCTTTGTTTTTTTGTTTCTATCATGAGTGAATTTTTTTCAGGTACCTTACATCTTTTAAGAGCATCACGTGTATTTTGTTCTTTTTTCTATTAAGATATTAATTTCTACTTGGATATTAAACCAACTTTGCATTCTGGGTTTAAATCCTGCTTGGTCATAGTATATGGTCCCTCTGATATCTTCCTGATTTTGGTTTGCTCACATTCTGTTGAGGGCTTTTGAGTGTATATTCATGAAGGATATTAGTTTGTGGTGATATATCTTTGTCTGGCTTTGGTATCAGGATAATCTTTGTTTCATAGAATGAGTTGGAAAGTATTTCCTTCTCCTCTGTCTTTGGGAAGAGTTTGGGAAAGATTAATGTTCTTTCTTCTTTAAATGTTTGGTAGAATTGATCACTAAATCCATCTAGGCTTGAGCTTCATTTTTATAGGAAGATTGCAGATTGCTACTTCAGGTTCATTTGTTGTGGGCATATTAAGTTTTTCTATTTTTCTTAAGTCAGTTTCAGTAACAACATTTTTGTTTTTTTAATTTGTCCATTTCATCTTCATTGTCCAATTTGTTGACATAGAGTTGTTCATAATCTTTCCTTATGATAATTTAAATTTCTTTTTTTTTTTTTTTTTTTTCTTTTTTTTTTT
>SJYQ01005734.1:170857-189877 GCA_006410935.1 Redunca redunca | reverse complement strand
TTTTTACATGTTTCAATGCCATTTAAATTTCTATAAAATCATTAGGGATGTCTTTCATTTCTGATTTTGGTAATTTGTATTTTCTCTCTTTCTCGATCAGCTTTTCTTTTTTCTGACATAAAGATAATACTCACTTTTTTAGAATGAGCTATGTTACTTCCTCTTCTGTTTTCTGGAAGAATTTGTGAAGGGTTGTTATTATTCTTTATATGTGTGGAAGAACTTATCACTGAAGCCATCTGGACATGGGATTTTTATTTTGTATGAAGATTTTAATTACTAGTTACATTTCTTTACTTACCAGATCTATTTAGTTTTTCTGTTTCCTTTCTAATACACATATTTACAATTATACATTTCTGTCTAAATACTGATTTAGCAACATTTCACAAATATTTTCTTGTTTTTTTTCATCTTTGATGCATGGGTTATTTAGAGGTACAGTTTAAATTTTCTAAATATCTGTAGCTTTCTTATATTTTCTTCTGTTTTGATATCTAATGTAATCCCCTTATAGTCAGAGAGCATACTTTGCATGATGTTAATCTTTTTAAATTTGTTGAGAATGCTTTATGGTCTAACTTATGGTGTATCCTGGGTGATGCTCCATATGCACTAAAGAATTATTCTGCTGTTGTTGTCTGGAGTGTGCTACAGATGTCTGTTCAGTCCAGTTGGTTGATAGTACTCTCCAGAACTTCTGTATTCGTGTTGATTTCTGTCTAGTTCCTCTACCCCTTATTATGAGTGGAGTATTGAAGCCGCCATTATTATTCTTGAATTATGTATTTCTCCCTTCTATTCTGTTGTTTTTGTCTTGTATATTTCGAGGGTCAGTTGTTGAATGTGTCAGTTCAGTTCAGTTCAGTTGCTCAGTCATGTCTGACTCTGCAACCCCATGGACTGCAGCACGCCAGGCCTCCCTGTCCATCACCAGCTCCCTGGGTTTACTCAAACTCATCCCCATTGAGTGAGTGATGCTATCCAACCATCTTATCCTCTGTTGTCCCCTTCTCCTCTCACCTTCAATCTTTCCTAGCATCAGGGTCTTTTCCAGTGAGTCAGCTCTTCACATCAGGTGGTCAAAGTACTGGAGTTTCAGCTTCAACATCAATCCTTTCCAATGAACACTCAGGACTGATTTCCTTTGGGATGGACTGGTTGAATCTTCTTGCAGTCCAAGGGACTCTCAAGAGTCTTCTCTAATACCACAGTTCAAAAGCATCAGTTCTTTGGCGCTCAGCTTTCTTTATAGTCCAACTCTCACGTCCATACATGACTACTGGAAAAATGTGTTGATGTTTATCACTGTTATATCAGTTATAAATTGTTGAATGTGTAGATGTTTATAATTGTTATATCATCTTAATGAGTTGACCCTTTTATCTTAAAATGATATTCTTTGTCTCTGAAAATACTTTTTGTCTTAAAGTCTATTCTGTCTGATATTAGTGTACCCTCTGCAACTCTCTTATGGTTATTAATTGCATGTTATATATATATATATTCATCTTTTTGCTTTAAACTTGTTTATGTCTTTGAGTCTAAAATGTTTCCATTGTAGACAACATGCAAGTGAATCTTTCTATCATTTCTTTTTTGGTACCATTAGGATGTTGTTTGGGCTTCCCTAGTAGCTCAGCTGGTAAAGAATCTGCCTGCAATGCAGGAGACCCCAGTTCAATTCCTGGGTCGGGAAAATCTGCTGGAGAAGGGATAAGCTACTCACTCCAGTATTCTTGGGCTTCCCTGTTGGCTCACCTGGTAAAGAAGCTGCCTACAATAGGGGAGGCCTGAGTTCGATCCATGGGTTGGGAAGATCCCCTGGAGAAGGGAAAAGCTACCCACTCCAGTATTCTGGCCTGGAGAGTTGTTTAACCTTTGTTTGTAAAATATAGAAATGATTAATTTTATAGGGTCATTGTGAGGATTAAATTGGATGGTTGGAAGGCTTACAAAAACACTGATTGCTGGCCCCCACCTTCAGTATTTCAGACTGAGTAGTTCTGATGTGGGTCTGAGAATCTGCATTTCTAACAGGTATGCAGGTGATGATTGTGCTGCTGGGCTGGTAGCCAAGGTTTGAGAATCACTCAAATAAAATCATGGCTTCCCTGATAACTCAGTTGGTAATGAACCCACCTGCAATGCAGGAGACCCCAGTTCAATTCCTAGGTTGGTAAGAGCCACTGGAGAAGGGATAGGCTACCCACTCCAATATTCTTGGGCTTCCCTTGTGGTTCAGCTGGTAAAAAATCTGCCTGCAATGTGGAAGACCTGGGTTCGATCCCTGGGTTGGGAAGATCCCTTGGAGAAGGGAAAGGCTACCTACTCCAGTATTCTGGCCTAGAGAATTCCATGGACTATATAGTCCTTGGTGTCACAAAGAGTTGGACATGACTGAGCAACTTTCACTTTCATAAAATAACTTAAACACCTAAAGCAGTTCTGGGTACCTAATTTTTGTGGCTTCTGTTTACTTCCTTTATTACCCATAGGTCATTTACTCTTTGAGTAACCTACTCTGTTACTTTTGGTTTTGGTTCTAATATATTGATATTTATGTTTGGGGAGATCTATTAAAAATAAAAAACCCCACTTGTAAAGCAATCAGAAAAATATCAATTGCAAAAGAGGAAATTTATGAAAGATCAATTTTTATCTTTCCTGGTGATAAGAGGTTCATATAATTATGGCTCTGTAATTCTTATCAGATCATATCACTGAAACTAACATTATTAGAGAGCTTAATTAATCATGAAATAAGAAGATATTATTTTTGCTGTGGGGAAATGATGGTAAATATTACAAGGATTGGTATTAAAATATATCATTGGTACTATTTGGCAGATTTGATATTTTGAACTTTTATAGCTTCATGAAATACTTACTTAACATTTTATAAAACTAACCTACTTCTAAATATCCCCTGAAGAATAATACTTTTGTATAAACCTGCACCTTTTATCATGGAAGTGGGGAACTTCAAAACCTTTATGTAAGCAGTTTTTAAAGAAAAAGGTAAATCTCCTTTTAATCCAGTGGCTTTGAAAGGTTATAAGTAGTTCATTGCTTTAAAATGTTTTTTAAAGAATAATTCTATGAATATCTTGGATTAAATACCTTTTTTCATGTTACAAGTTGGTACAACGACTTGTCATTTTTCTGTTTTTATTTAAAAGACTAATCTTCAGCAACAACCTGATGCTGCAAGAGGGCATTTTTGCTGCTTGTTTTCTCAAATGTAAAAATAAATATGAAGGACAGTATCAATACCTCTAATGTATGGTAGCTCTGCTTGTAATTTTGAAGTAGAATTTACCCCAAATTGAGGTCTAATTTAGTTCTAATGTGTGTACTTGATATATTTGCTTACCAGATTCTTATTGACATTACTGTTGTTAGCATTACTAATGTAATATTCCAGAGATTCAAAGGTTAAACACAGATTTAGGATCTAGGATTGCTGTCTGACTTTACTGTCTTTTAATTGTGTAGCTTTGGGGAATTAACCTCTCTGTGCCTTGTTTTCCTCTTATGCAAAATCAGGATAAAATAAAACCTACCTTTTTGGTTGTTGCAAGGCTCAAATGAAGTGATCTATATATACCAGTTAATAGTATGTTTACCAGTTTGTAAGATTCTATAAGTCTTAGGTATTATATCTGCTACCAAAGACAGCAGTACTTATATTTCTGTAGTGCTTTAGACATTGTGAAAAACTTCTGTATTTAATATCTGTAGAAGCTGTTATAATTGCTACTGATATTGTTTGCAGTTATGTAGAATGCAGTTTTGTTAAGTTACTGTATTTTGCCATGGCTATTTGTACAGTACAGTGCTGAAATGCCAATACCAGGGCAGTCCTTTTTCCCTGAGGTTGCAGAGCAACTCCACTCACTTTTCTCCTCCCCTTTCCATCTTTCTCCTCTCTTTCTCTATTTATTTTCAAAGTTTTATTAAATTTCTGTTAAACACAAATATTACACTAAAAATTCATTGTTTCTTTCCATCTCATTTTCTCTTTCTTTCATGTATTCTAGAATGGTGTGGAAGGAATATTATATGCTAAGGAGTACAATATATGGAAAAGAAGGGCTTTCCCTTTAAGAAACACTGTTGCACTCTTTATAAGTCACTGCAGAGTGATATAAGAAGTGGAAGAAGGGGTTTTCCTAAATTTGCAAAATTCTTATGGAATAAAGTATGGATTATTGGTGGCTCAGATGGTAAAAAATCTGCCTGCAATGTGGGAGACCCAGGTTCGATCCCTGGATCAGGAAGATCCCCTGGAGAAGGGAATGGCAACCCACTCCAGCATTCTTGCCTGGAGAATTCCATGGGCAGAGAAGCCTGGTGGGCTACAGTCCTTGGGATCACAAAGAGTTGGACAGGATTGAGCAACTAACACTTTCACTTTCACCATGAAAATAAGTAAAAAAGTTTCCAAATGTTTCAATATTTTTCAAATCATCAAAATATTAACTTTACAAGTATATAATTTTCTTCATAGATTTACAGATTCTTTAAAGGTCATTCTTCCACATTTTGAACAATGGATGGTTAGATACCAAGTTAAATATGAACTGTAAGATTCAAACTTTAGTTCTCTCTGCTGCACCTACACTAGTTTCTATTACTTTGACCATTAGAATATTATGTGAGAATTTTAATTTACAGTATTACTTGATGTCCACTAGGGGGGAACCAAACCATGAACAGAAGTATATGCTCTGTTCCCCCAAGTGGTGAAAATCCCAAGCCATTGCAGACTGCCTACCTGATAGTCACAAATTATTCTTCAAAGTTTCCTGTTGTTAAAAGGCCAACTCCATATAAGTAAATCTATGGCAACATTAAGGTATCAACAGTAGACATAAAATATTTTAGTGTAGAGTAAAATATTGTTTAGGGTTTTGATAACTTTTGAGTTTAGTCAATTTATAGAACAACACTAAACTATTTTGAAGTAGTTTAACTTTTACCAAGTTGTACTCTTGTAAGTTTTTTTAAAACACTTGAATCTTTGTGTTTCCCCCCAGATTTGATTGAACTGTTAATCTGATTTGAAAGTTTGTACATACATTTTTCTAGTTTAATCAACTATGTGTATCTGCTTTATGTCCTTTGTATNGGGAATAACTAAAATCAACAGAGCTTGAAATTTGTTTCTAACTTATTGTTTAAAATACCTTATTTTGAAAATATTGGTTTCTAAAATAAACTCAACATGTACTTTGGAATTCTATGAATTTCAATGCAATATTTCTGTTATGCTTGAAATCTCTGACTTGTAAAAGATGTTCATCATATGAAGCATTATGTTCATATACTAATATATTTGTTCCAGTTTTCTTAAAGCATTTCACATTTGGGAAGCTTAATATCCAAGAAAAATAAAAAGGATTTTATTTCATGTAAATATAATTCAACAATCTCATATTGCAGTATTTTTTCAAAGTAAGATGTATACACACTCAGATAAGAATCACTTTATAGAACTATAGATTCTAAACAATTTGTTTTTTCATATGGGCAGCTTGATTTTATTGCCAAGTTAGCACACACGAAAAAAAATCACACTTCATGAAAGATGAAAAGTGGCCTATTTAAAACTAACAGCAGAAACAACAAGTTAAGCCACAAAGATCTATCCTCTATCGCATCTATTTCTCTGTAAAATACAGAGAGGTATTGCAGAAGTGAAATGTCCACTAGATGCCACACTTCCTTTGCAGAGTAAAGCAGTTCTCTGGCTTATGGCAAGTTTTGTGCAGGTGCTGTTGTATCTTGTAACAGCACTCTAACTCAGTTATCTTTTCCCTTACATTTGCTCTCTGATATCCTTACCCTACTAATATGCCTAAGTCATCCAAATTTTGCATAGTAGTGGTGGCTTGTAACGTTCTGTTGATATCCTTCTGTAAATTACAGAGAGCTCATATTTACTGACTTTCAAGTCATTCTGGAGCTTTTTTTTTTTTTTCTTTGGGTCTGGCAGCTGAATGTGGTTACATTTGGACCTTTCATTATTTAATTTTTAAAATTACGTCTTCTTTTTCATGTATATTTATTCTGCTCTCTTTTTTCTTATATGTTTATTCTATTTCCCTCTCAAGAAGGAACAGAAAAAAAGCTATTTTTAAAAAAAATATAATAAAGGGTTATAATTGAACTTTTTAGAAAACCATACTGAAAGAAACTGTAACTGATTATCTTTAGGGGCATTGGCATTTTTGTTTGTTTTCAGATATTATTAAAACTGAGAAAAATTAAAATCTTTCAGTTTCCTTTGACATTTTTCGTAGTCTGGATTCAATTATGAAATGAATAGACTCTAGTAAGTAAACAAGTGTAAGGCATTATTTTACAAGTTCCTATTCTATGAGACAAACCTAACAGGGCTACTGAGTATTGAGCATACTTCTACACAGCGTGAGTCACAATATTTGATGTACCTGTGAATTGTCAATTATGGCATCTTTATTGGCGTGTAATCAGAGGTTATCATTTGGTGATATGAAATATATGATGTACTTAACCATGGGATGGTCTGTCTTCCTCCAGATTACTAGTCACCTAAGCATTCTTCCCGAGGACAATTGTAATTTTATAGCATTGTATTTTCTTAATTCTCAAAATATTTTGAGGATATGATCACTATATTTGATCACTAAGGAATCTGCAGGGAATTTTTAAAATCACACAATCTAATTTTAGTTGTTGGAGTAACTAGTAAATTTATTAGTTGGTCTACAATTTTTTGTTTTCTCAATATGTTTTGAGAATTAATTTTTATATAATTCACTTTCCAGATAACCTATTCAAAAGATTCTTTCTCTTTTTTGATTACTGACATAAGATTGACTAAGTTTATTGGCCAGAAAATAATGAATTCTGTAGGGAAGGAAAATCCCCAAACGGATCACTACAATAAGAGGCTAGCAAAATAAATCACTATTGTTGCACATTTTTCTCCAGTAGTTTATTTTCATGTGCCTTAAAATAACATCCTTTATTAAAGATTTAATTCACTGGGAAATGTACACTATTGATGACTTTCCAAAGGAAACTAGGAGAAACAGATCAACAAGAAAGTGACTTTGTAAAGGGGGCTCAAATAAACAAAGCGAGATAATGTTTGACACCTCCTACCTTCTCTGGTGGCTCAGAGGTTAAAGTGTCTGCCTGCAATGCAGAAGACCTGGGTTCAATCCCTGGGTTGGGAAGATCCCCTGGAGAAGGAAATGGCAACCCACTCCAGTACTCTTGCCTAGAGAATTCCATGGACGGAGGAGCCTGGTGGGCTACAGTCCACGTGGTCTCAAAGTCCAGGACTGAGCAACTTCACTCACTCACTCACTCACTCAAAAGCTGCTCTAAGAACAGATTGCCGTTAATTCTAGCTGCTTTATGATTACCTTTAAGAATATGCACTGAAAACTCAAAAGAACTACTTATAAATGAAGGAAACTCAGAGGCTAAGTCCTCAAAACAAAATTTTCTCCTCATGTGAATAATGTTGCTATGGTAAAGATACTGTAATTTATTTCCATGGAATTCTAAGAGTAAACAAACTCTGCCTTAATGACAAACTTTACCTTTGGCCCTTCCATTTTCAAGGAAATTGTACCTGTATCAGGCAGATTTGTTTAGATTGTCTCCTGGAACTTGTTTATCTCAAACAATACATTGTCATGAGGCAGCATTCTCACCAAATTCTCTAAGAAATATGTAGGTGAACCTAGATACCTTGTGAAATACTTTCCTTACTGGATCATCGTTAGTTCTTTGAAGTTCTTTCTCTCTCTCTCCATCCCAGGTCTAACGCTCAAGTTTTTCTGATTCTTTGCCTATGTTCTGGTCCATCCTGGAGGTATAGGCATTGAGCAGACTTGTTTAGACCTAACTTCCAAAAGAAGATTTCTTTGTCCTGGCCATAACAACAGGAGCCACTAAGTATAAAGAGCAGGGCCTTGATATGAAGATCCTTGAAGTACTTGCATGAAAGTACTGGCAACCCCTTTAAGTTGCCTTATTACTTATATTATTGTTCTTCTTTATCCTTCATTAGTGATGAAAATTAAATTGAAAAAATTTTTCATTTGACAGCATTATCTTTTGTGGATATTACAGATACTATCTTTCTATATTTATACAGTATAAGGATTAATAATGAAAGAAAATTTTACTTTAAGAATTTATTATACATTATAAAAGTAATACATACATATGAACAATTTAAACAAGAGATATATGTCACACAGAAACTGAAATTATTTCTTAAGAATCTGCCTGACAATGTAGGGAACACGGGTTCAATCCCTAGTCCGGGAAGATTCCACATGCAACTAAGCCCATGAGCTGCAACTACTGAGTCCATGTGCCTGAAGCCTGTGCTCTGCAACAGGGGAAGCCACTGGAATGAGAAACCCGTGTACTGCAACTAGAGAATAGCTCCTTGCTGAAACTAGCGAGAAAGCTCATGTGCAGCAATGAAGGCCCAGATCAGCCAAAAATAATGAATAAATAAAATGAAGCACACATTTAAAAGATTTTCAGTGAGAAAAGGCCCAAGTTCTGGTTCCAGATTTGTCAGATTGACTGTTTGATAGAAATGTGTATACAGTTATATGTGTGTGTTTGTAACTGCATATATATATATATGTATAATGGTTTATTATGAATACATTAAATACTCATGTTATATTCTTTTATCATTTATCAAATTATAATTATGTAGTAATTTGTGTGATTATGTTCTTCTGCTAGAGCACATGCTCCAAGAGAAGGTAGATGTCTTTCTGTTTTCTTTACTGCTGGGTCCCTGGGTCTGGGGCAGTGCTTGTCACACAGAATAAATGCCAGCCAATAGGATAGATACTTTACATATTTACCTCATTTTGGCTCTCAAAATAATTCTGAAGTAGAACATCCATTTTCTTTATAGATGAGAAAGCCAAGGACCCAGTACGTGTATAATTTACATGAGATTGTCCAGATAACAAGTAGCAGAGCCTGTTTCAAACCTAGGCTTGGCTGACTCCAAAGCTCATACTCTCTCCCTTCACTGTGTTGCCTAGACTTTGAATTAAGCATGACATTGTGAATCTTAACTAAAATTTTAAGTAATGCAAGTGCATTTTTTATGCCAAATTTTTTGATATATTTTTAGACCATATTTTGACTGCAAGAACATATGTTGTTCTTATAATCCTGAATATTTAAACAAATTAATAAAACTCCATTGTGAATATCAGCTGCTCAAGAAAACTCCAAAATAATTAATGTTATAACATTATAATATTTAATTACAACCGAACTAGAAAAATATGAATTCAAATTTAAGAATGGAGAGGACTCTCCATCCACTGTATACAAAGAACAAAGGCTCATTTAAATCTGGCTATAAGTTCATGGAAGTCAAAAGAAAAGACAGATTAAATCAATTATATATTTCTAGAATAAGAGATAATTTTTTTTTTTTTACTTCTTCAAGGAAATCAAAATATCTCCTAGCAAGCTTTAAAATAAATTTCTCATATGGAGCTTCTTAAAGGGACTATAGAGTTTAGTTTGGAAAATAATTTCATTATTCCTACAAAACACAAAAACCCTATGTCTTAGGTAATTTTTCATTTAAAGCAAATGACACAACAAAAGAATAGAAATGGCACAACCTGGTAAAGATAATTCTTTGGGGGTTTAAGCACAAGACATGTTCAATATTAATATAGAGGTTTATACTTCTCCAAGTTAGTCTTTCCTGTATTTGATAGGCAGAGATCTAAATCTTAAGAGGTCTCTCTTAAGATTTCTTTTGTTAAGATTTCTCTTAAGAGATCTCTTAAGATTTAGATCTCTCACATATTCTGAGTAAACCCTTCCCCTTGTATGTGAGCAGAATTTGGGACTCTGATAGGATGGTACTCCTGTGACCATGTTCATTTTGCAGATATAATTAAGATTTGCAGATATAATTAAGGTTCCTAGTCAACTGAGTTTGAGTTCATCAAAAGATTACTTGCGGTGAGAATGACCTAATCAGGTGAGCTCCTAAAAGAGGTGGAAAGATTTTCCTTCTGGCCTTGAAGAAGCACAGGGTCACATTGTGGAGAGGAGCATATGTGAGGCAATTGTGGAATGCTTCTAGGAGCTCAGACTGATGCCAGATGACAGCCAGCAAGAAAGCAGGACTTTAATTCCACACTTGCAAGGAACTGCCTTCTACTAATAACCAGTAAGCTTGGAACAGTACTCTGAACCTTGAGTCTGAGCCATATGACTTGCCTTGAACCATGGGAGAGTAGCAAATGTAATACAAATAGGGACTTTTCTCATAAGGACTTGCTTCTCCTGCTGCTCATGAAAATCCTATACCCACCATGATGTGAATGAACCTGGCAGGATGATCAGATCTGTGGCTCACTTACCTTGTGGCATCTGTTGATAACCAGCCAGGCTCCACACATGTGAGTCAAACATTGAATGCCAGCTGACCACAGATACATATAGGATGCAACCTGGTTTGCCTGGAACTTTCTGAATTTTAGCACTGAAAATCCCATGGTCTAGGAACCTCCTCGTTCCCAGGAAAACTGAGATTGTTGCTTAGCCTGGATACATGACTGAACCCAGCCCAGTCCAGCAGAAAAACCACCATCTGAGCCCAACCCAGATTTCTCACTCATAAAATCATGTGCTAAGACATGGTTAGTTTTTGTTTAAGCATTTGGTTTTGACATATATTTGTTATGACAAAGTCATAATGATACTGACTTTTAGAGACCTGTCTAGTTCACTTGGTCTTCCCAGGTGGTGCTACTGGTAAAGAACCTGCCTGTTAATGCAGGAGCCATAAGAGATGTGTTCAGTCTCTGGATTGGGAAGATCCCCGTGGTGGAGAGCGTGGCAACCCACTCCAGAATTTTTGCCTGGAGAATCCCATGGACGAGGGGCCTGGCAGGCTATAGTCCATGGAGTTAATGAAGAGTTGGACACACATTAGATCACTTACCTCATTTTTGAGGTGAGAGAGTTGAGACTCATAGAGACATGACATATGGTAAAGCATCTGTCTGCAATTCTGGAGACACGGGTTCGATCCCTGGGTTGGGAAGATCCCCTGGAGAAGGAAAGGGCAACCCACTCCAGGAATCTTGCCGGGAAAATCCCATGGACAGAGGAGCCTAGTAGGCTACAGACAGTCCATGGGGTTGCAAAGAGTTGCACACGACTGAGCAACTTTACAAGGTCACATATCTGCTAAGTACAGTTTGTCAAGAAAAACAATCAAAACCAATATTAAAGAATTCCAGGGGATACATCTCCCAAAGGATAATATTTGAATCAGTTCAGTTCAGTCGCTCAGTCGTGTCCAGCTCTTTGTGACCCCATGAATCGCAGCACACCGGGCCTCCCTGTCCATCACCAACTCCCAGGGTTCACTCAAACTCACGTCTGAGTCAGTGATGCCATCCAGCCATCTCATCCTCTGTCGTTCCCTTCTCCTCCTGCCCCCAATCTCTCCCAGCATCAGAGTCTTTTCCAATGAGTCAACTCTTCGCATGAGGTGGCCAAAGTACTGGAGTTTCAGCTTTAGCATCATTCCTTCCAAAGAAATCCCAGGACTGATCTCCTTCGGAATGGACTGGTTGGATCTCCTTGCAGTCCAAGGGACTCTCAAGAGTCTTCTCCAACACCACAGTTCAAAAGCATCAATTCTCTGTCGCTCAGCTTTCTTCACAGTCCAACTCTCACATCCACACATGACCACTGGGAAAACCAGAGCCTTGACTAGATGAACCTTTGTTGGCAAAGTAATGTCTCTGCTTTTGAATATGCTATCTAGGTTGGTCATAACTTTTCTTCCAAGGAGTAAGCGTCTTTTAATTTCATGGCTGCAGTCACTATCTGCAGTGATTTTGGAGCCCAAAAACTAAAGTCTGACACTGTTTCCACTGTTTCCCCATCTATTCCCCATGAAGTGATGGGACCAGATGCCATGACCTTCGTTTTCTGAATGTTGAGCTTTAAGCCAACTTTTTCACTCTCCTCTTTCACTTTCATCAAGAGGCTTTTTAGTTCCTCTTCACTTTCTGCCATAAGGGTGGTGTCATCTGCATATCTGAGGTTATTGATCTTTCTCCCGGCAATCTTGATTCCAGCTTGTGCTTCTTCCAGCCCAGCGTTTCTCATGATGTACTCTGCATAGAAGTTAAATAAGCAGGGTGACAATATACAGCCTTGACGTACTCCTTTTCCTATTTGGAACCAGTCTGTTGTTCCATGTCCAGTTCTAACTGTTGCTTCCTGACCTGCAGTATATAAAAAAATCCACAGCTGATGAATATCCAATTGTGACATGAATGTGGTGAGACTGTTAATGCAGCATTTAAGAAAGAGTTTTAAACTCAAGCTGTGTGAGTTCAAATAGGTTTAGATCACTGTGCACCTTAGGCAATTTACTTAGCCACTTTAATCACCAGTTTTCTTGTTTATGTAATGGGCACACTTGTTCTTACCTCATAGATTTGATAAGGTGATAATTAATTTAATATGATAATGTAAAGTAGTATGTATGGTGCCTCGTACATAGTAAGAGCATCATCAATATTTGCTGCTGTTGTTGCAAGCATGCAGATCACAGTGTCATTAAAAGCACTCAAATTTGTGGTGTTTTAATATCTGGTTTTGGGCAGTGCTGGTAGTAACCTTGTATTGAGTCTTTTCAGTCATTAGTCCTAGAGAAAATATTAGATTAAGAAGCAGTGAACCTACCTTTAATTATTTTGTGCCTCATTTTTCTTACATTCATAGATGTAATATCAAGAAGCTGTAATTCAACAGAAACTGAAATTTCATTTATAATAACCTCTTTTCTGTTGATAGCCTTTTAAAAAGAAAATTCCCCTACACCCAGATTTCCGTTAAAATTTTTCCCTCATATTTATTTGCAGCTATTAGTCATTTTATGAGTTTCAGATAATTATAAAAGAATAGAACTGATGGGATTAAATAATAAAATGTTCAACATTAGCAAAACTTATTTTAAAACTGTTTGATGAATGAGAGGTAACTCAGAAACCAAAGGACACTAAAATATTCTGATTGAACCTATCATCATAATGAATGGCAAGCTGGTACAGTTAAGAAGCGGAAATCCATTCAGGTAACCAAAAAAACCAAGACACCAGCTGTAACCCCCCAGCTGCAGATAGAAGAAAGAAACATTACAGAAGAAGCATCTTAAACTTCTCCGTACTGTAGTTTTTGTGAATGACCATTGTAGTGTCTCTGGTATGGGAGCACATTAAGAAGAAAAGACGAGATCAACACCGTGACCACACCACAAGCCTCAGGAAAGGCATTGTCAGTTTATTGTTCAAAGCACATTGTTTAACATTACACCGAGGAAAATATCCTTGGTATTTCAGGGGGAAAGTTGCATCTCCAAAGCTTCCTCTGCTTACAGTTGTCGTCTCACAAATTCCATGGTAATCAACCCAATTCTCAATAAAGTGGTATCTCTGTGGGCATCTAATTTAAATAATCAATACATAGAATCTACATAGAATTTTTTTTAGATAGAAAAAAATTATGGTCTCTGAGTTTGACAGTAGTATGTTTTTATGCTGTGGAATAATATTGTATTTAAGAAAACTCTAGATATAATTTCATTTCAGGAAATAAAATTTTACTGGAAGATAATATAATTAGGTTTTACTTAAGAGTACAAGTTGTTTTTTGCAATACAATTAATATTCTCTCGCAATATTGTTACCAAGTAGACTGAAACAAAGAAGCTTATTTACATTTTTATTTTGAAAGTAATCTTAAAAGACCATCTCTTTAACCCTATGTAGGCAGAATGAATTACTTGGTGTTTTAAAGGTCCTTAAGTGTGTCGTTGTACAGAGGAAAGCTCTCTATTTATCTATAGAACAGGTCTAGGACACAATAGCATCATTACTAGCTTCGCCAAGTAGCCCCATCAGGGAGCCTTCATCCTTCCCTGGTGAGACCAGAATGAGTTGGTAGTTCAAATTCCATTGCCCATTCAGTCTCCTGAGACTTCAAATGAGGGAGCCAGTTATGATGGTGGGTGCTGGGTTGTAGACTTGTGTCCACCATTAATCAGACTGGAGTCTGCCTCCAGTTCATATTATAAACTCCAGTGACTGACACTCAGGTGGCATGGCTTTCAGTCAGGCCTGTGTGGACTGAGTTTGAACTGATGAACTGACATTCTGCAATGGAAAGCTTGTTACTAGTCCCCTGAGTTTATCAAAAGCCACCAATTACTTCCTTGGTGGACTACCTTAATGCAGCAGCTTTCGTTTACTTTTATATAGCCTTTTAAAGAGCAGGGCCTGATATTAGTAAAAAAAAGATCAGAAATTTAATGTACATGGCTAAATAATAGCATGTTTTCTTCTGTGAGAGGTATTATTTGATTAGATGAGTAAGTGAAAAGTATCTGAAATTTAAAATTTTAACTATCTTATTTTTAAAAATATATTTATTTGACTTTAGGTGAAATATGTATNATATAGAAATTACTCTAGACATTTGAAAATATTTACCTGGGACAAGGAAAATTATAAATAGGACAGTGTGTGTGATAAACATTGTTAGGTTATTATAATGCTTATTTGCTGATGCTGAAAATTTTTTGTGAATTAGCAGGTTTTACTCAGAGATGTACATACCACAGACTAGCATAATTAAATATTGATTCAATAACTTCCCTTTAAAAAGGAATAGGAATAAGAAGAGGTCTTGTTTTAAACTCCTTCAACAGTTTATATGAAAACTTTTAAACTTCAAAGTGATTTTTAAATTAAAGAGATAGAGAAAGACCTGGATTCACAGTCCAAACTATACTAAAAATATATAGTTTTTAACAGATTATTCTTATAAAACCTAATCAGTGATCAAAGGTTGCAGTGGTTTTACTTTCACCCCTAGAATATGTATGTGAATTTTATATACTGATGACTCTTTTAATCTTGTAAGAACCACATCCAGCAATGAATCACATTCTTTGAGTGAATAATTCAGTCCTTGACGCCAACCTCTGAGGGGAATATTGTGGTCATGCTGTCTGAACAGTGTGGTAGCTATGGCTACCTATATAATTCTTCGCAATGAAAAAAAAGTGACAATGACATTAAATTTAATCAGGTTCCCCTTTTCTTCGGTTCCCACTGGGATGAGCCACTAGTGTCTTGCCTTAAATATTCAAAGGCCTTCCTGAGTAGTTTGCATGTGTTCATATACTGGGACAGTGTCCTGCTAATACAGAACAATAGATCTGTCATGTATATCTCCTGCAAGTAGATGTGAGTCTAAAGTTACTAAGTATAGGGTTTACGGGCTGTCTTCCCCTTAGTGACCATCTTTACTTAAGTCTTAGCAAATGGCAGTAAGGAAATGCACATAGACTAAAATATGATGAACTTGATCAGAATTGGAAACTCAAAAGAATTGTGTTTGCTAAATATTTATAAAGCTACCCATCATTATTTTCATCATATTTCATCTGATATGAAAGACACAGTACAGAATATCATATGATTGAAAACATTTGAAACCCACAGCTTAACTCATATTTAGGGACAGCAGCCTATATTTATGCCCTTGTATTTCTGCAGAACACTCAAGTGGTTATCACTTTCTTTAAAATCATAGTTAAGAAGTTATGAGATATATTTTATTTCCATTAAGCATTTCTGGTAAGATGGTAATAAGCTAACTTTTAATATTCAAAGAATGAAAAAAATAAAAGTATGTTTGTCATAATCATCTGTGATTATGTCTGCAACAGATCTGTGCAATTCAGATTGCTCATAAACTCTGGTTGCTCATAATTTTGATATTTGGAGAAACTGAAGAGAGATGCAAATTAACTTCTTCTCTTAGTATTTTTCAGGTAGTTAAAACCAGCCAAAAAAAAATAAAGACTAACCCACAAAACATTATTTCTAGGAAAGAACCACATTTTGTGAGTAATTAAGAAATGTACATGACTCTTTCTATTATTTAAATGGAGTAACCTTGTCTTGGGTTATATTTAATTCCTTAGTATTTCGTATTAAAAACTGACTCTGACAATCTTTTATAGCATTAATTATTTGTGTGGCATATAAGAAATCTAAGAGCAATATTTAAATTTTTTTCTCTAGCCATAATGTAATGAAAGTGAATTTCCTAAGTCTTTCAGACCTTTGAATATACTTGCATAATCTACCTGCTAACTTTCTTCTATCATATATAATTAAAATAGAAGTGGAAATGTAATGTGTGGTAAATATTGAACATTTCTTTGTTTTATTTTTCTTCTACCTTGTCCCTATTTATTGAGTCTTAGATTTTGTTGAAATCTTAGGATTCTTTGTCTCATAGATATGCATGTATTAACTCCTATTAACATCTATTTCATAGCATGAAAATAGTTCATTGCACAATTGAAAGCATGATCAATCCCTTTATAGCTTTATGCTTTCATTCACTAGGTAGGTGTTTGAAGAGGGACAACTTAAAATGGTTTCTAACGTCAAGATCATAGTCAAATCAAAGAAGTGAGCTTATCATGAATCTATAAGAAATCTCTCTTCTAATGACATACCATTGACCTCAGAGTCATAAAAGAGTTCAAGGTCAACCAGTGAGACACTCACAGTGATCAACTATTTTTGACTGACTGACACTTGTTTTTTAACCTTTGAAAATGTGATTTCATGTTTATCAAAGTTTGACATAAAGCATTGTGTGCAATATAGAAATAGGGACCTTAGGCTCTGGCTTTCTAATATAAATTTGACAGACGATATATTGGCATCCCCTTTAGGACAGATCAGTGTCAAGGGGGCAGGAGGTCAGAAATGAACAGGGTTACTGAATAGGTTTCAGTCAGAGAAGACAGGTTCCACAGGAAAACTGCCTTTCCAAGTGGCCCCATTGGTAGACGGTAGACCTAAAACATTGCAATTCTAGTCTCTCTACTCTTCCTGTTGTTTGGCAAGAGGGAGATAGGACAGATCAGTAACCTATGCTTATATGCCAGAGATGACATAAGATTATTGTTCAAGGTACAATGGAAAGGAATCCAGAGAGAGAGTTTTATGTGGGTGCCAGGACTGATCCTAGAAAAAGAGTAGCAGGAAAATTTGTCTTTATGACATTTTATGCTTCAGCACTTTGCTTTTCCTTCCTCATGATTACTCTTCTTGAATATTTCTTGCATTTTGCTAATAAGGTGTTACCTGATAATGCTTATTGTCTAACCTATTCCAGAATATATGAAAGTGTTTTAAAAATCTACTTTTTCAGCCTTCTTAAACTACGTAGTACATACCTGACTGGCCACTGTCTCCATTTTCTTTCCTACCAGGTCCTTGTTTTGACAGCAGGGAACAAAGTTTGAAACTATAATGTGTTTCTTTATCACATTTTTGCCAGTGGGTTTGTTTGCATGGACTCCTTTAATATGAAGGAACTGATCAGTGAGAAACTGGAATGCTATTTCAGAAACTTACTCAGTTCAGTTCAGTTGCTCAGTCATGTCCGACTCTTTGCGACCCCACGGACTGCAGCATGCCAGGCTTCCCTGTCCATCACTAACTCCTGGAGCTTGCTCAAACTC
This sequence comes from Redunca redunca, assembly GCA_006410935.1. NCBI lineage: Eukaryota > Metazoa > Chordata > Mammalia > Artiodactyla > Bovidae > Redunca > Redunca redunca. The sequence goes on along the minus strand of SJYQ01005734.1, from coordinate 172,230 downwards.
ATGTCCATTGAGTCGGTGATGCCATCCAACCATCTCACTAGTTTTTAAAGAAATCCTTACTAGTCTTTGCATTAAATTTGGTGATTCTTTGGTACTCCTTATATTTCAAAGAAGTCACATTAAAAATTATGTCATTTGAAAAAAATCAGCCTTTCAGAAAAGCACCCCTTAAATAATATATAGTCCATGAGGAAAAACTAGTTAAAAACATATTTTAAAATATATAACCTCATTATATAGACATTTAAACTGTGAATATTTAGACTATAATCAATTATTATTATAGATGATATTGTGATTAATGCCTAGTATTGAATTTTGTTTGTTGTTTTTGTTGCTGAACCCTCTGAAAGTCTCAGACATATCTTCTTCTTCAGTGTCTTATTGTGTGTTTCCCAAAAGCAAGGATGCTCTCCTACAAAGTCTCAATACTATTTTCTCAAGAATTTAACAGTATAATAATAGCTTCTAAAATGTAGTCCATGTCCAGATGTCCTCAGTTGTTTCCCAAATGCCTTTTATATAGCTCTATAGCTTTCCTTCGTCCTTTCCTGCCTCCTCTTTACTTAACTCCTCCCTCCCCTTCCTGCTTTCCTCCCTTTCAATCCAGGGGCCAGTCAAGGATTACACACTGCATATAGTTATCATTAGATTAAAGAAGACTGTTTAGTCTCCTATTTAAACAGTCTTCTTCAATCTAGAATATTCCTACTCCCACTATTTTTTTTTCCTTTATAATGACCTTTGTGGGAGCTTCCCAGGTTGCTCAGTGGTAAAGAAACTGCCAACAATGCAGGAAATGTGGATTCAATTCCTGGGTCGGGAACACCCCTTGGAGAAGGAAATGACAACCCACTCAGGTATTCTTGCCTGGGAAATCCCATGGACAGAGGAGCCTGGCGGGCTACAGTCCATGGGATTGCAAAAGAGTCGAACAAGACTTAACAACTAAGAAACAACATTGACCTTTGTATTTTTGAACAGTTCAAGCCAATTGTCTTGTAGACTTTTCCATAAAATGGACTTAAAAAATATTTCTCATGGCTATATTCAGGTTAGTAATTTTTTTTAATAGCCAGGACATGGAAGCAACCTGGATGTCCATCAGCAGACGAATGGATAAGAAAGCTGTGGTACATATACACAATGGAGTATTACTCAGCCATTAAAAAGAATACATTTGAATCAGTTCTAATGAGGTGGATGAAACTGGAGCCGATTATAGAGTGAAGTAAGCCAGAAGGAAAAACACCAATACAGTATACTAACGCACATATATGGAATTTAGAAAGATGGTAATGATAACCCTGTATGCGAGACAGCAAAAGAGACACAGATGTATAGAACAGTCTTCTGGACTCTGTGGGAGAGGG
>SJYQ01005734.1:158538-170745 GCA_006410935.1 Redunca redunca | reverse complement strand
GTTACTTCTTTTATTCATCAAACAAATTAACTCGTTCATATATCAGTTTTATCAAATTTAATGTAAATATTTTTGAAGGCACCCTCTTGTCATTTTTAAGTATGAAACTGAAAGTAAACAACAAAATAAATGCTATGTGGTTAATAAATGGCTTCTATTAGATAGTTCCTTAGAGTTACTATGCAGTGTCACAACTGTATGTTTCTTACATGACTTTAGCTAGCATTCTCTAGTTTATGAGAGGCCTTATTTTAGTTTCAATCATTGGGCATCTACAGAATGTGTGTGTATGCTCAGTTGCTTAGTCGTGTCTGACTCCTTGTGACCCTGTGGACTGCAGCCCACCAGACTCCTCTGTCCATAGAATTTCCCAGGCAAGTAGACTGGAGTGGGTTGTCATTTCCTCCTTCAGGGGATCTTCCTGACCCAGGGATTGAATCCTCATCTCCTGAAATGCATGTGGATTCTTCACCACTGAGCCATCTGGGAAGCCCTACAGAATGTGTTCACTGATTCACAAACTTCAAGTATCCTAATAGCCAAGTATCTTTATGGTGAAGTTTTTGTATATCAATGAGTTAAAAATAGAAAAATTCTAGAATTTTGCCATACCAACATGATAATAGGTTTAAGCAGGTACATTCTCAAAACTTAAAACTATCAAAAAATTTCAAGCACTGATAGCAGGTAGGCAAGTTTTCTGGGCAAGAGGGGAAGAGAGGCTGCGATCCTCTATACAGTAGGTTGATCCCCAGTACATCTAGATTGTTTGCTTTAGGTTTACTGTAAGATGCAGAGTAACAGAAAGAGTAGTCTATAGTCTCCACCCTGAAAAAGACACCCCTCCTTCTCTGAAGATGAAGAGCTGTATAGCTGGTCTAGTGTTGGCTTCAGGGGACCTCCAATGTTTAACTGTAAACTAATGCCACTTATTTCATTATAGATGTTAACAGAGCATTAACAGTTAATATTAGATACTAGAAAGATGTTCAATTGAAGGTTGAAAGAGAGCAGAGTGTAACTACTGGAGCATCCAAGATGTCCCCCAAAGTGGCAAATATTTTGAGGGTCTTGTCCTTAACTTTTCAAGCTTAAACATGTAATTTTGACAACTCTTAAAGAGTAAGAACATATTTCTGGGAGATTGTTTCCCAACATTTCATTGCCCCTTCCTGAATAAGGTTAATGTATCGCCACCCTGTTGATCTCAGGTAAGGTGAGGTGACTTGCCTTGCTGATACCACCTCTGGACAGAGATTTATTTTCTCATGCTCTCTTTCCTTGACACTACAAAGAAAACCAATGATATTCCCAATAGGAACAATTCTGTAAGGCTGGGAGTCCAGATGAAGTCCAGTGAAGATTGCATGGACTGGATCTGTAGATGCCTGTGTTGTAATCACTGAGGTTTTCAAGGGTCATTTATCTCAGAATAACTCAGCTTGTTCTGAGGGGGAGAATCTTTTAAGGGTGTATTGCAGTCCATGGAGTCGATAGGAGTCAGACACGACTGAGCAACTTCATTTTCACTTTTCACTTTCATGCGTTGGAGAAGGAAATGGCAACCCACTCCAGTGTTCTTGCCTGGAGAATCCCAGGGACAGGGGAGCCTGGTGGGCTGCTGTCTATGAGGTCACAGAGTCGGAGGCGCCTGAAGCAATTTAGCAGCAGCAGCAGTGTTATCAATGGCAACCCAATCCAGTACTTTTGCCTGGAAAATTCCATGGGCGGAGGAGCCTGGTAGGCTGCAGTCCATGGGGTCGAGAAGAGTCAGACACGACTGAGCAACATCACTTTTACTTTTCACTTTCATGCATTGGAGAAGGAAATGGCAACCTATCCCAGAGTTCTTACCTGGAGAATCCAAGGGACTGGGGAGCTGGTGGGCTGCCGTCTATGGGGTCACACAGAGTCAGACACGACTGAAGCGACTTAGCAGCAGCAGCAGTGTTATCAAAGAGTAATGTTTATACCAAGAGAGATTATAAATTTAACATATAAGTGAAGAATAGAATCCATGCATAGCAGAATACTTCCGCGAGCATAACCATTACTGTCATACACTGAGGTGCAGCTTCAGGGAAAGGTTGAATTATAGATCTACTATCCTCCTGGTCACGAAGTTTTGTTCTTGGAGAATGGATTTTGTTTCAGGGAATACTCATAACCAAACGTAATTTGGAACCAAATGAAATGCATAAGGTGGTTACAAGTTATGATCTAAGAAAAATGGCTGGAATTGGGAGAGCAGTTGTCTACTTTCCACCTTCCTGCCTGAAAATAACAAGACTTCTCACCCCTTCATTTGCCAAAAGCTCAGATTTAAAAAGTAGTTTTGTGATATTTGACATTATTTTAATTAGCCCAAAGACATCTTCATTATATAATATCTTGCACTTTTTTCCCTGATGATTTAAAATGTTCACCTCAAATGTAATTTCCATTTTGGCTAACTATAATAAGTTTTGATGAGGGTTAGGCTGATTACTTTAGGATAAGGAGTAGAATGGAATCTTAGACATTTTCTCTACCATCTTTGAAACAGTGTTTTGAAGTTTAAATCATTGGCTGAAAAGTAAATAATTCTGGCAAACTACTTAGGTATTTTATTGTATCTCAAAAAAGCTAAAAAAATCTACAAAATTGTCATATCATTTTTTTAAATTTACTTTTTAACTGGAGGAAAATTGCTTTACAATGTTGTGTTGGTTTATGCCATGTATGTGTTAGTCGCTCAGTCCTGTCCGACTCTTTGTGACTCCGTAGACTGTAGCCTGCCAGGCTCCTCTGTCCATGAGATTCTCCAGGCAAGAATACTGGAGTGGATTGCCATTCCCTTCTCCAGGGGATCTCCCAGACCCAGGGATCAAACCTGGGTTTCTAGCATTGCAGGCAGACTGTTTACCATCTGAGCCCAGGTTTCTGCCATTCAACAACACAAATCAGCCATGATTACACATACATCCCCTCCCTGGTGAGCCTCCCTCTCCTTCCCTCATCCTGTCCCTCTAGGTTATCTCAAAGTACCAAGCTGGGTTCCCTCTGTCATATAGCAATTTCTTACAAGGTGTCTATTTTCCATATGATAGTGTATATATTTTGATGCTACTTTCTCCATTCATCTCAGTCTCTCCTCCCCGCCCCACTGTGTCCACAAGTCTGTTCTCTATATCTTCATCCCCATTCCTTCCCTGAAAGTAGGTTCATCAATTCAATTTTTATAGATTCCATGTATATGCATTCAGTTCAGTTCAGTTCAGTTCAGTCGCTCAGTCGTGTCCGACTCTTTGCGACCCCATGAATCGCAGCACGCCAGGCCTCCCTGTCCATCACCAAGTCTCGGAGTTCACTCAGACTCATGTCCATCGTGTCGGTGATACCATCCAGCCATCTCATCCTCTGTCGTCCCCATCTCCTCCTGCCCTTAATCCCTCCCAGCATCAGGGTCTTTTCCAATGAGTGAACTCTTCGCATGAAGTGGCCAAAATATTGGAGTTTCAGCTTCAGCATCAGTCCTTCCAATGAACACCGAGGACTGATCTCCTTTAGGATGGACTGGTTGGATCTCCTTGCAGTCCAAGGGACTCTCAAGAGTCTTCTCCAACAAAAAGCATCAATTCTTTGGCGCTCAGCTTTCTTCACAGTCTAACTCTCACATCCATACACATCCACTGGAAAAACCATAGCCTTGACTAGACGGACCTTAGTCGGCAAAGTAATGTCTCTGCTTTTGAATATGCCATCTAGGTTGGTCATAACTTTTCTTCCAAGGAGTAAGCGTCTTTTATTTCATGGCTGCAATCACCATCTGCAGTGTTTCTGGAGCCCAACAAAATAAAGTCTGACACTGTTTCCACTGTTTCCCCATCTATCTGCCATGAAGTGATGGGACCAGATGCCATGATCTTGTTTTCTGAATGTTGAGCTTTAAGCCAACATTTCACTTTTTCACTTTCCTCTTTCACTTTCATCAGGAGGCTCTTTACTTCCTCTTTGCTTTCTGCCATAAGGGTGTGTCATCTGCTTATCTGAGGTTATTGGTATTTCTCCCAGCAATCTTGATTCCAGCTTGTGCTTCTTCCAGTCCAGCATTTCTCATGATGTACTCTGCATATAAGTTAAATAAGCAGTGTGACAATATACAGCCTTGACGTACTCCTTTTCCTATTTGGAACCAGTCTGTTGTTCCATGTCCAGTTCTAACTGTTGCCTCCTGACCTGCATATAGGTTTCTCAAGAGGCAGGTCAGGGGTGGTCTGGTATTCCCATCTCTTTCAGAATTATCCACAGTTTATTATGATACACACAAAGGCTTTGGCATAGTCAATAAAGCTGAAGTAGATGTTTTTCTAGAACTCTCTTGCTTTTTTGATGATACAGCAGATGTTGGCAATTTGATCTTTGGTTCCTCTGCCTTTTCTAAACCCAGCTTGAAGATCTGGAAGTTCACGGTTCATGTATTGCTGAAGCCTGGCTTGGAGAATTTTGCACATTACTTTACTAGGATGTGAGATGAGTGCAATCATGCGGTAGTTTGAGCACTCTTTGGCAGTGCCTTTCTTTGGGATTACGATATTTGTTTTCCTGACTTACTTCATTCTGCTTAATGGTACAGATATACAATGGAATATTACTCAGCCATAAAAAAGCATGTCATTTTTTTTAAACATAAAGATTTATAGGTTTGTTTTTTTGACTAACTTTGTAATGTCATAATGATTTTTTTTGCTTTGTTAACTGAATCTCAAACATATGCTTGTAGAATTCATTTTAGGAGAGAAGTTTCTTTGCTCAGGAGTATTATTAAGATGGATCATTGTAATATTTTTGAGGTTCTTGGATTCATAGAGGACTTTAAATTTCAATACTTAATTGAAATTAACATGTTAGAAATATGAATTCATGTGTGTGTGCATACTAGCTTTTGCTGAAGATGAAAAATGTCCAAGATATTTAGTTAAATGTATAAGCACAGATTAAGGATACCAATAATGTCAATCTGAAGGTATGTTCACCTAGTATTCTTTAACTAATTATCAATTATAGATACAGAAAAAATGTATTAGATGTTAAGCTTGAGCATCTTTTTGCCCCCATTTAGTTGACATTTGTCAAGCTGCAGGCAGCTCAGCATCTCAGTCTGTCTTTAATAGCACTCCCATCTTTCTACCAGAGAATCTCCATTGTTTGTTTACTTGATGAGAGACAGAAATAACTTCCCCCTGTGGAAACTGAAGGATTCAGTTTTCTTTCTCCCTAGTGCAGCCAAAGAGCAGGAATGTGATTTATACCTAGCCAATTAGACACTTCTCTCTCTTTCAGGACTTTGGAATATTGAATAAAAGATACAAAGAATAGCTGAAAGTTATCCATTGCATGTGTGGCAATATGCTGATTAAATCCTCCAATTTTAGGGACCATACCTATGGTTCTTTTGGCCTTAACCTCCTATTTATAAAACCTGATCCTTCAACTACTGTCAGTTCACTGATTTGCTTCTAGTATGTTATCTTCTGATAAAGTTAGTTATAGTAAGTTTCTATGCCTTGACATCTAGAAACATTTTTACTGAAGAAAACTGGAAAAAAAGTTTTTGTAATTTTTTTTTTTGAAATAATAATCTGAGGATGTAACACTCGATTTTAAGGTTTGCGTGATTACAAATGAATGCAGTTAAGCAACAAGGAGAAATCAACTTTAGCCCATCAGTTAGGAGAGATGTAAAGAATAAACACAACTCTAAGGAGAAAAGGGTAAACTCTCTTATGCATTGTTGAAAAATTGATAATACTAATCTACAGTATCAGTTTGGTTCAGTTGTTCAGTCATGTCCAACTCTTTGTGATGCCATGGACAGGGCAGCATGCCAGGCTTCCGTGTTCATCACCAACTCCCGAAACTTGCTCAAACTCTTGTCCATTGGGTTGCTGATGCCATCCAACCATCTCATCCTCTGTCGTCCCCTTCTCCTCCTGCCTTCAATCTTTCCCAGCATCAGGGTCTTTTCCAATGAGTCAGTTCTTCACATCAGCTGGCTAAAGTATTGGAGATTTAGCAGCAGCAACAGTCTTTCCAATGAATATTCAGGACTCATTTTCTATAGGATTGACTGCTTTGATCTCCTTGCAGTCCAAGGGACTCTCAAGAATCTTCTCCAACAATATAACTCAAAAGCATCAATTCTTCAGCACTCAGCTTTCTTTATGGTCCAACACTCACATCCGTACATGACTACTGGAAAAGCCATAGCTTTGACTAGACCTTTGTTAGCAAAATAATGTCTCTGCTTTTTAATATGCTTTCTAGGTTTGTCATAGCTTTTCTTCCAAGGAGTAAGTGTCTTTTAATTTCATGGTTTCAGTCACTATCTACAGTGATTTTGGAGTCTAAGAAAATAGTCTGTCATTGTTTCCATTGTTTCCCCATCTATTTGCCATGAAGTGATGGGACTGGATACCATGATCTACATTTTTGAATGTTGAGTTTTAAACCATATTTTTTCATTATTCTCTTTTGCTTTCATCAACAGGCTTTTGAATTCCTCTTCACTTACTACTATAAGGGTGGTGTCATCTGCATATCTGAGGTTATTGATATTTCTCCCGGAAATCTTGATTCCAGCTTGTGCTTCATCTGGCCCAGCATTTTGCATGGTGTACTCTACATATAAGTTAAATAAGCAGGGTGACAGTATACAGCCTTGATGTACTCATTTCCCAATATGGAACCAGTCTGTTGTTACATGTCCGGTTCTAACTGTTGTTTCTTGACTTATATACACATTTCTCAGGAGGCAAGTAAGGTGGTCTGATATTCCCATCTCTTTCAGAATTTTCCACAGTTTATTTTGATCCACGCAGACAAAGTCTTTAGTGTAGTCAATAAAGCAGAAGTAGGTATTTTTCTCTTGCTTTTTCTATGATCCAATGGATGTTGGAAATTTGATCTCTGGTTTCTCTGCCTTTTCTAAATCCAGCTTGAACATCTGGAATTTCTTGGTTGACATACTGTTGAAGCCTTGCTTGGAGAATTTTGAGCATTACCTTGCTAGCATGTGAGATGAGTGCGATTGTGTGGTAGTTTGAACATTCTTTGGTATTGCCTTTCTTTGGGTTTGAAATGAAAACTGACCGTTTCCAGTTCTGTGGCCACTGCTGAGTTTTCCAAATTTGCTGGCATATTGAGTGCAGCACTTTCACAGCATCATCTTTTAGAATTTGAAATAGCTCAGCTGGAATTCCATCACCTCCACTAGGCTTGGTCATAATGATGCTTCTTAAGGCCCACTTGACTTCACATTCCAGAATGTCTGGTTTTAGGTGAGTGATCACACCATCATGGGTATCTGGATCATTAAAATCTTTTTTGTATCATTCCTTTGTGTATTCTTAATATCTTCTGCTTCTGTTGGGTCCATACCATTTCTGTCCTTTATTGCGCTCATCTTTGCATGAAATGTTCCCTTGGTAGCTCTAATTTTCTTGAAGAGATCTCTAGTCTTTCCCATTCTATTGTTTTCCTCTACTTCTTTGTATTGATCACTGGGGAAGGCTTTCTTATTTCTCCTTGCTGTTCTTTGGAACTCTGCATTCAAATGAGTATATCTTTCCTTTTCTCCTTTGCCTTTAGCTTCTCTTCTTTTCTCAGCTATTTGTAAGCCCTCCTCAGATAACAGTTTTGCCTTTTTGCATTTCTTTTTCTTGGGAATGGTCTCAATCATTGTCTGCTATACAATGTTATAAACCTCCATCCATAGTTCTTCAGGCACTCTATCATACATAATCCCTTGAATCTGTTTGTCACTTACACTGTATAATTATAAGATATTTGATTTAGGTCATCCCTGAATGGCCTAGTGGTTTTCCCTACTTTCTTAATTTAAGTCTGAATTTGTCAATAAGGCATTCATGATCTGAGTCACAGTCAGCTCCTGGTCTGGTTTTTGCTGACTGTAGAGAGCTTCTCCTTCTTCGACTGCAAAGAATATAATCAATCTGATTCTGGTATTGACTATCTGGTGATGTCCATGTGTAGAGTCTTCTCTTGTGTTGTTGGAAGAGGGTGTTTGCTATGACCAGTGCATTCTCTTGGTAAAACTCTGTTAGCCTTTGCCCTGCATCATTTTGTACTCCAATGCCAAACTTGCCTGTTACTCGTATAGTACAGTTTGGCATAAATCAACATTTAAAATGAACATATCCTTTGATTTAGCAATTGCTCCAAGTGCTGACATCTGAAAGGGTAATTGCCCTTGTTAGAAAAGATATATGCACAATAATGTTCACTGAATTAGTTTGTAGAGCATAACATTGGCAAAATCCTAACTGTCCATCAATAAGAAATTGTATCAGTTTAATGGCTACATACAATGTTATATTTTATTGTCATTAAAATACATAGGAATATCTATATTTGTTGATAGATAAAAATATCTGTGAAAATTTGGGTAAATTTTAAATTTTAGAATAATTTTAGATTTATGTAAAATGTACTAAAATTTGTATGTCATTTCAAGAAGCTGAATAGCCAAAAATTCTTCAAAAAGATCAACAAAGTTAGAGATCTTAAAGTTCTTGATTTCAAAACTTATATGCAGCTATAATGATCAAAACATTGTGGTACTTGCATAAAGTTAAGCATGAAAACCAATTAAATACATTAGATAATACAAAACTAAACTAACAAATATGGTCAAATGATTTTATAACAAGGATGCCAATATAATTTGATGGGGAAGGGATGGTCTCTTTAACAAATGGTTTTAGTAAAACTGATATCCACTACTAAAATAATTAAGTTGTACCTTATCTAATATCATATACAAAAATTAACTGAAATGGATCAAAGACCTAACCCTGAAACCTAAATCAGAAATAAAATTACTGTACAATTCAACAATTCCATTTCTGGATATATACCCCAAAAAACATTTGCACACCTGTGTTTATAGCATCAGTATTCACAACAGCCAAGCAATAGAAACAACCTCTGTTGTCAGTGGATAAAAATATGTGGCAATGTGGCATATATATCTATATAGATATATTCTTTTAAAAAGAAAGGAAACTTTGATTATTATGGACTGAATAGTGAAATCTTACTTCTCATTGTAATGGTGTTAGAAGGTGAAGCCTTGTGGCAAGAAATTAGGTTTAGATAAGTTGGACTGTGAAGAAAGCTGTGCGCCGAAGAATTGATGCTTTTGAACTGTGGTGTTGGAGAAGACTCTTGAGAGTCCCTTGGACTGCAAGGAGATCCAACCAGTCCATTCTGAAGGAGATCAGCCCTGGGATTTCTTTGGAAGGAATGATGCTAAAGCTGAAACTCCAGTACTTTGGCCACCTCATGTGAAGAGTTGACTCATTGGAAAAGACTCTGATGCTGGAAGGGATTGGGGGCAGGAGGAGAAGGGGACGACAGAGAATGAGATGGCTGGATGGCATCACGGACTCGATGGACGTGAGTCTGAGTGAACTCCAGGAGTTGGTGGTGGACAGGGAGGCCTGGCGTGCTGCGATTCATGGGGTTGCAAAGAGTCGGACATGACTGAGCAACTGAACTGAAATGAACTGAACTGAACTGAAGATCATGAAAATGGAGCCCCCATGATGGAGTTAGTGTCCTTTAAGAAAAGGAGGAGACTAGAGCTCACTCTCCACGGTGTGAAGGAATGGCAATAAATCTGCAATCCTCAGACTTCCTAGGCTCCAGATCCGCGAGAAATAATTGCCTGCTGAGTAAGCCACAGTCTGTGGTATTCTGTTATAGCAGCCCACTGACACTACAACATAAATGAACTTTGAGGACATTGTGCTAAGTGAAATGAGCCAGTAACAAAAAGACAAATAGTTTATGATTCCACTTAGGCGAGGATTTAGAGTAGTGAGAATCATAGAACCAGAAAGGAGAATGATGGTTGCCCGGGACTGGGGGGAGGGGGACATGAGTAGTTGTTTAAGGATGTGGAGTTTTAGCACTGCAGAATGAGAAAGTTTTAGAGATTTGGCAAATAACAATGATAATATACCCAACACTACTGAACTTTCTAGTTAGAAATGGTTAAGATGGAAAATTTTATGTTAAATTTAAAAAACATGATTTTAATGTGTTAAAAAATTTTGAACTTAAAAAGAAAAGAATTGTATCATAGTGCAAACTTCTTGTATATCCTTCACCCAGTTTTCCTTATTAACATCTTACACTAGTTCACAGTTGTCAAACCAGTGAACCAAATATTGATACATTATTCATAATTAAGGAGAAAGAAAGATGGTGCTAAGTTGTGTCCCACTCTTGAGATCTATGAACTCTAGCCTGCCAGGCTCCTCTGTCCATGGGATTCTCCAGCAAGAAGACTGGAATGAGTTGCCATTTCCTTCTCCAGGAGAACTGCTCGGCCCAGGAATTGAACCCAGGTCTCACGCATTGCAGGCAGATAGATGCTTTACTGACTGAGCTACATGGGAAGCCCAATTAATAATTAAACTCTACAGTTTATTCAGATTTCACTGATTTTTCTGTAGTGTCCTTTTTCTGTTCCAAGATTCTGTGTAGCATACCACATTACATTTAGTTGTCATGTCTCCTTAGCATCTTTGGTCTGTGGCATTTTCTCAGATTTTCTTTATTTTTAAGGAGTGCCAGTCAGACATTTTGTAGAACACCCCTTAATTTGGCATTGTCTGATGTTTTTCTCATGTTTAGACTAGTGTTATGGATGTTTGGGGGGCTTCTCTAGTGGCTCAGATGGTAAAGAATCTGTTTGGGCGGATGATCAGGGGGACAAAGGATGATTCTTGCCACATTGTATTAAGTATACTTGTTGTGAGTTTGACTTATCACCAGTGACGTTAACCTTGTTCACCTGGCCTATGTAATGTTTGTCAGGTTTTCTTAACCATAAAGTTACATTATTTTTTTCCTTTAAAAAAAATTTCCATACTCCACTCTTTTAAACAAGTCACTAAGTATAAACCATAATCAAGGGGTCACAGGAGTTAGGTTTCACCTCCTTGAGGTAGTGAGTATCCATACAAACTCTTTGGAACTCTCGAGATTTTTCTTTTCTCCTCTATTTAACTTATTTATTTAATTGTTTATGTATAACCATTTGAGCTCAGATATTTATTTTATACTTTGAGTTATAGTTCAATACCACATTATTTGTTTTGTTGCTTAAATTGTCCTTCTGTGTCATGTTGCCTTCTGTGTCCCCACCTGTGCCCCCCTTTTGGGGGGCATTTTCTTACTTTCTGGCCCTGCAAGATGCTCCAAGATCAGCTTACATTTTCCCTAATCTGGTGCTAGAATTGGTCACTGTGCCAAGGATCCCTGGTTCCTTTTATTGGAGAATGGTATTAGAAACCAAGTTCTAGGTTCGTGATTTGTTCACTGCTACTGTGATACTATTATTTCTAGGCACTCTAAGTGGTCAGAGCTAGAAAATATATGTATGATATGTATACTAACCTGTGTATATATACATATGTATAGTTATTGCTTAATCCATCTATATCTATATTAACTTAAAATGATTCATACTGATGATTTCAAACCTAATGTAGTATCACATGGTTCATTCTTACCTTCCCTTTTTCCCCTCTATATTTTTCTTTCCAGCAATGAGAATCTTGCTCCCACCGTCAGTGATAATTTACTCATGTGTTCAATCCTAGTATACGTGTATAGCAACTTCAGAATTATTAATCTGTATGCCTGTGAGTAATGACTTTGCTGACTAGGTGCAGTGTTTTTGTACAGTTCTTTTTCACTTAGTCTTACAATATTTGGTCAAAATATAAAATTATTAAAGAATAATTTTCCAAACAGTACCTAAACTTTATTTTTTTAAATATTTTTAAAATTATACAAAATATATATAGCTACATTACTATTACCAAAAATTGAAGCAATATGGAAGAACATAGCATAAAGCATGGTTAAGAATTTGGCTTATGTCCTTCCAGTCCTCTTACAGGGATGTGTGTGCACACGTGTGTGTGTGTATGTGTATAACAAAAACTAAATTTATTTTTTTGAGTGTAAATTTTTAGGTGTTTTTTTTTAAAACTTTATTTATTTGTTTTAATTGGAGGACAATCACTTCACAACACTATGGTGGCCCCTGCCACACATCAACATGGATCAGCTATGGGCACCCAGGTGCCCTCCCATCCTGAACCCCCCTACCACCTCCCTCCCCATCCC
>SJYQ01005734.1:126895-143486 GCA_006410935.1 Redunca redunca | reverse complement strand
TTCTAGTACAGAACTCAGAGTGGGAATGAGCATCTCAAGATAGAGGGCCCAGCAGAAGAGTTACATGATCTTTGACCTGCTTGTGACATACTGTATAAAGATTTTGGGAAATGCTGTCTAGGATAATCCATCATCGAGCAGTTTGGTATAACCTTGATGACCTTGCTCTCTCAGTGCAAGTGAATCCTGATGCAGCTACTGTCTTGAAAAGTTTATATTATTGTATAAAAGCACATGCCTTAAAGAGCAATAAAAACACAAAATGTTAGTTTGTCAAGTAAATTAAGGCGTAGAGAATGTGAAAACATTTGCTTTGTATAAAAGTTGCTCGGTAGCTGTTGAAGTCTGCAGACACTGGGAAAAACTTCCCAAGCCAATCAACTAGACTTTCTAAGTGAGAGCAAATATTGTACTTCTCTTGGTTTTCAATACAAGTGTGACACTCATACACATCTCTAAATATGTTTCGTAGCTACAAAATATTCATATAATTTTCTACTTTGATATGAGAGACATTAAAAACAAATTTAAAAAATGAACCTATGTTAGAGTAAGTAAAAGCAGGAAATAAAAACCAGGCCAAGTAATAAAAACCTTTGTGAGGTGACAAGTCAATAGCGAGAAGAGATAGCTGTATTTAAAACCCCAAAGGAAAAGGCAAAAAATATGTGTGACTGAGGAGAAAACAGTATTCCATTTCTACTACCTTAGCTTAACCCATCTTCATGTCTCACCTCATGGACTGAGACTGCTCTTTGGTATGCTAGAGTTCAGCTTGACCCTCCTCCAGTTAACACCCCAACTTTTCAGCATAATCCATTTTAGATTCTGAGGTGCTAATTCAATCCAATTACTTCTCTGCTTTAAAATCAAAGCAAAACAAAAACAAGCAAAATGTAAACAAACACAAAATCTTTAGTGCTTAACCACCAGCCCATCCACTAAAGTCCCAACTCATTGTTTTCTAACCACTACAACCTCAGTTTTCACTATTGTTCCTTTATGTTTCAGCCGTGTTAAGCCTCAAAAACACCATATTTTCTCTTTCACTTCCAAACCTTGCCTTATCTCAGTCTGGACATTCTACTCCACCTCATCTTTCCGATCTCAGCCTCACATTTCCTTAAAAGACACCACTTCCTATCTTTTAGTAATCTATAATGGAATATAATCTGCAACAAACAAGACTGAATCCCTATGCTGTGTACCTATAACAAGTGTGATATTGTAAATCAACTATACTTCAGTTAAAAAGAAAGGCACCAGGATTGGCTTGGGTACCTATTTTAGGTTGGGTACTTCCACACTGTTGTTTGCAGGCATTATTGTCTCAGCTTTACAAAAGAGGAAACAAATTCTGAGCACCTGACTTGCCCCGTGTTAGACACCTACAGAGTATCAGAGCCAGACCTTAAATTAAAAACTTCTGGCTTTCATCTTCTCATATGCTTAATTTGACCTGAACAAATAGATACTTAGGTAGTTCTGTGTGGCTTCTTTCCTCTATTCCTTTACGTAGTCCCCACTCTTCAACTGGGCTTCTCTAGTGGCTCAGATGGTAAAGAATCTGTGTGAAGTGTGGGAGACCCAGGTTCAATCCCTTGGTTGGGAAGATCCCCTGGACAAGGGAATGGTTACCCTCTCCAGTATTCTTGCCTAGAGAATTCCATAGAGGAGCCTGGTGGGCTACAGTCCATAGGGTCAGAAAGAGTCAAACACAACTGAGCAACTATTTTGGAGAAGGAAATGGCCACCCACTCCAGTATTCTTGCCTGGAGAATCCCATGGACAGGGAGAGGTCTTTTTCTTTCCACATTTACCACTGAGTGAAGAATAACAAAACAAATCTTTGATAATTCCTTGGAGTTAGTGGAAATAACATGAAGAGAATCTTGGATTAGAAATCTTCCTCTACCATTTACTGGTGATGTAAATGCAGATAAACTGTACAATCATTCTGAAGCAGTTTTTTCACGTATAAAGCAGATATAATACCATACATCTCACAGTGGTGAAAGGACTAAAGAAAACACAGAAAATGACAATGCTGATTCCTGGTAGATCTAGCTCAGCAGGTGTTAGTTTCCTTCTCTTTCTCCCACTTACAAGTTCTCCTCTTTCTTCCCAGCTTCTTGATTCAGTTGTTAAGGGGTTGTGAAATTCCCAGAATATAGGGAATAAAGGAGAGGAGAAATACACTCGCTTGAAGTGGGAAGCGTATACTTAGACTGGTGGGGAATATGTTTTGACACTCTATAAATGTCATCATTAAATCTTAAAACAGTAGTTTTGTTTGTTTTTTATAGTTTGTGAAGCTTCATTGTTAATAGTTTATCCTGTCCTTTGGTAATTACCAACCCAGAGGAAGGCATCTAAGTTCCTCTTTAGGCCCTTGTCAGTGATTCTCAACCTTGTAATGATAATGTAATACATAGCTTGTTGGTTGTTTAGTTGCTAAGTCGTATCTGACTCTTTTACAACTTCATGGGCTGTAGCCCACCGGGCTCCCCTGTCCATGGAATTTCCCAGGAAAGAATACTGGAACGGGTTGCTATTTCCTTCCCCAGAGGATCTTCCCAACCCAAGGATTGGACTTGCATCTCCTGCATTGCAGGCAGATTCTTTACCGCTACCCAGAGCACTTAACAGTTATTTCTAAGAAACATACAGATGCTGGAGCCCCAACTTAACTTATTAAATTAGGATTTCTGGGGATGAGGCCCTGGCATCAGTATTGGAACAAAATTCTCTAAGTTATTTTAGTGATTGCAAAGTGGTTGCAAACTTTGGCCTAAATCATAATGTCGCTATGATGCTCACACCATATTTGACTGGGGTCATAAGATATAATGGGGCTTCCCTGGTGGCTCAGAGGTTAAAGTGTCTGCCTCCAATTCGGGAGACCTGGGTTCGATCCCTGGGTCGGGAAGATCCCCTGTAGAAGGAAATGGCAACCCACTCCAGTATTCTTGCCTGGAGAATCCCATGGACAGAGGAGCCTGGTAGGCTACAGTCCATGGGGTCGCAAAGAGTCAGACACGACTGAGCGACTTCACTTCACTTCACTTCACTTCATAATATATAATAGGAATTGTGTAAAGTGGCTTTTGAAAAAAAATATAAACAAGAGGGAAATTGACAAAATGTAGAAAAGACAAATATTATTTAAAAACATTACCTATGACTATGACAAAATAGGATTCCCATGGCTCCCCAAATCCTATAAATGTGATAAATTGCAAAGGGAAAAAGTGAACCACTCTTTTCTTATAAACTCAGATGGAGCAACATTGGGTGGTTGCTAACTGGATTCAATGAAGGGTAAAAAATCTGGATTTTCTTTTTTAATTAGAGAGATCAATGATAGAATCCACATTTCTGAAAATAGGAAACTAAAAATAATAAAAATATTACATGCTCCATTCAAGAAAGCAGCTACAGGAGTATATTTATTGGTCTAAATTGAAATATTAACCCCTTGGAAACTCTTGACATCTATTTAGTCAGAAATGGAAAAGAGCTATCAGATAACAGAGCCTATCCTCCTGGGAGCCTCCTGGATTGTGTCTAGTGCCCAGAGAGAGGATAACACACTCCTCTCGGCCCAAAGGCCATCCTCCTAAGTACTCATTTGGCAGACATCCTGGAAAATGGTAGTGTTGTAAGGGCTAAGTTACTCTTCTCAGAGATCTCTATTGGACATGATAAACAAAAGGAAAAAAAAAAAAAAACTCAAAGCACAAACTGTATACAATCCAATGTACATTTTAAAGGATGTACTAGTGAGTATTTACCTAGTGGGTCAGATTTTCATTCTGTGAGATTCAAAAGAAGAAAAGGACTCTGAATTGAGAAGCTAGCTTACTGTTTTGAGTGATGGGGTTTAGAGACAAGTGATCCATAGCCACTGCTTTTGAAGATCGTGATTTTATAAGCGATGGAAGTTTCAGGTGTCAGTAACCCAGGTTGCACTGGTTTAGGGTGATTGTTGGTAGTCATTTCAAAGTCCTTTAACGCTGTTATTTGTAGCAAATAAATTTGACATAAACCTTTCCCCGAATCAGAGATCTCTTTTCTTAAATGCAGCAAGCATCCGTTGTCAACGCATTGACAATAAAAGGCAAGATGTAAAGAGAACTCAGCCTTTTCTCTGGGACTCATCTGACTGATTGATATCTTCAGAGTAAGGTTTGCCAAGTAAATATAATGATTAATTTAACAGGTAATTGCAAAAGAATAGGTTACTATTTTCTCAAAGAAGAATTCCAAATTGTCTCAACAATAAAAGCCTCAATAGATCACAGACCTTAATTTATTTTGGATTATTTTTTCTCCTTTTTTTTTTCGCATAGACACGTTATCATGAATACCAATTAGAAAAAAAGGCATATTTTCACAGGCTTATTATTTGCCAAACTGGTATTGTCAGGATATTTCAACAATCTTCAGGTGGTATACAAAATAAATTACATGCTTTCCAAGACTAGTTGTTTTTGAAACAAGGATTATATATTTTTGTTTTAGAAAGATGCTGAAGCTCAGTTACAACATTACTGAAGACTACATTTAAAAATCTCCCTATGAGACGGTTTATGTGCTCAAAAGTTTTGATAACTTTTAAATATTTTCTTTCCTTCACTTTTGCTCAGCACATACCTTGAATTTGATGGCAGATGAGAGGGTCAGCTCAGCAGGGCTTAACTGCTGGTACTTCTTGGGGGAATCTCTCCGTCTCTCTAGCTGTGATTCAGCACAAAAGGTCATTTGGTGGAGACTGTGCTGTTTTGGAGGGGAGAAGCCTCTGACTTGAAGAGTGGGTTCTCTGCCAGCCTGCTATATAACACAGAATTCAGAAATGTGGTGGCCGTAACAAACAATCTGGCTGAGGATGTCTGGAACTTCACATACAATTAGCTTAGTGAAGGCTGTCACTGTGTAGCCACAGTCTGGACAATTTAGAACCCTCTGAAGGAAAATATAACAACTTTGTATGTGATAAGTCACTTCAGTGGTGTCTGACTCTTTGTGACCTCATGGACCATAGCCTACCAGGCTCCTCTGTCCATGGGATTCTCGAGGCAAAAATACTGGAGTGGGTTGCCATGCCCTCCTCCAAGGGATCTTCCCAACCCGGGAATCAAACCCTCATCTCTTAATGTCTCCTTCATTGGCAGGTGAATTTTTTACTACGAGGGCCACCTGGGACATAAATTCCTACTAGCAAGGTGACTACTTTTATAAGGTATATTATTCTATAGTTCCTAAATTTATTACAAAATTCGTCTACTTTAATGTTTATTACTTTTTCATTTAAAAGTGATTATATCTAAATGTATTTTGATTAATTTATTTTAATTTANACTATAATCATGATATTTGAGAACATGGGACCATCTTGCAATATAAGTACTTTCATATTCCTATACATTTTTCACATTGAAATGAAAATACATAGATTCTCTATCTATATATATATACATAGTTATAGTTATATATTTCATTTTAATTGTTGTACATTTTTAACATATTCTGTTGTACATATTTTAACATATTCTGTTGGCAGCAAAGAGGGAGAAAATATTATGGCAAGTGTCTTTGGATGCACTTTACAAATCTGAATGTTGCTCACAGTTAAACACATATATATGTTTATATAAACACCAAAAATTAACACCAAACAACATAAATACTGTACCTGTGTATGTACACATTGCTTTCAAGTTTTACGTTTTATTTTATAGAAAATAAACTGTTCTATTCCCCACTAATGCCAAGAAATAAGAATAAAAACAGTCCCCCAATGGAAACTTTTAACAGAAGGAGAGGCAGGGAAATGAGGATTTAATTCCTTTCTTTTTTTTTTTTTTTTTTNTCTGCTTTTCTCTCAGTTTTTAATTTTTGTCATCACACGTTTTCTTCTTTTAAATAAAACATAACTTAAGGTTGGTCTAGTCACAATGAATGAGAGAAATACATATGTATAGAATTCTGAGTTAGTTATTTTGTTGTTGCTGGGTACAAGAAGTAACAAAAATTCCTACACAATAAACGCTGTGCCTGTATATGGAGTCTATGAAATACAAAGCATTTAAGCGTTGCAGTGAATGACCATCTTAAGAAATAAAAAAGAGCATATAGTTTAGAGAAATGCTAATAAAAAGCCACAATCATGGTATATGTATTTCTATAAGAATAGTCCTTTGGGGAGAAATATTGTTTAAGGTCTCAAAGGAAGTCAGGAAGAAAATGTGTGCACAATTGTGGGGGAAAGCAAGCATGGGCTGACTCTATAAAATAAGCATTTAAGTGAGAATATAAAACATAATTCTAGGCAGATCTAGCTACCATAGGGACCTCTAAGACCAGCTTTGGGCCTGACGCCCCATGGCATGCTGGGCTAGAAAAAAGGGCTTGCTTTATTTTTGTTTTTTAAAAATTGTTTATTTATTTATGTATTTTTGGTTGTGCTGGGTCTTTGTTGCTGCAGGGGCTTTTCACTAGTTGCGGCAAGCAGGGGCTGCTGTCTGGCTGTGGTGCATGAGCTGCTCATTGCAGCAGCGTCTCTCATTGCAGAGCCAGGGCCCTAGGCCCTGCGGGCTGTAGCAGCTGCAGCACGTGGCTGCGGCTTCAGTAGCTGTGGCTTGTGGGCTCCAGAGCACAGGCTCAGTAGTTGGGGCGCACGGGCTTAGTTTCTCCACAGGCCTATGGGGTCTTCCTGAACCAGGAATCAAACCTGTGTGCCCTGCAATGGCAAGCAGACTCTTTACCACTAGGCCACCAGGGAAGTGAAAGGGCTTGTTTTAAATGATCACCTTCCGTTTCAGTTATCTAATTTCTATAGTTTATACATCAAAATAAACAAGTTCCTTGTAGGGACATGGGAATCACTATGAGATTGATAACCTTCAAGTTAGCCAGCAACTGAACAGCTTTGAATTCTGTTTCCCATAAAATTCTCATTAGAAGGTCTGTGGTTTTGTTTTTTAAACCAGCTATCAATAGGCACAGACATTATAATATCAAAGTCAATTCTTTCTGAAATGTTGAATAAAGAACAGGAATAGTTAGAGTGAAAAAGTGCAAGATTCTCAGGAAGATTTGACTTATGATTGAGAGGAAAATGAATTCATTTTTGTGAGCAAATATCTTTCAAATGTCTAATGAGGGTTCTGTTCAGGAAGTAAAATGTGAAAATGTTGATTTCACCAGTATAAAAAAAGAATAATGATACCACTGGCTACTCATTTCATGAAGAAGACTAAACCTAAATTGTAAGTATTTGAAAAGATGGGTTCTGAACATTACATTGTACCATACAAATATTGTTTGGTAGAGAAAAGAACCTGATTTCACTAGACTTATTAATTTTAAGCAGAGATGACAACACCAAGATCAACTCAGCATAAGCACATGAAAAATGCCTATAATTACTTTTATATTATAGAATATTATGTTGACAATCTAAATGTTAGGACAAACAAAACATTCTTTGTAATGCATTGGAGTGCTTTCCAGTTCTACTTTTTATGCAAAAACAAGAGCAAGAAATTATAGATCTATTAAGAGATAAAAATGTGAAAACAACCAGTATACTGACAAATGTTCAGACAGTTTTCCAATGTCACATGTGCTTTCATCTTTATCAGGTGAGCAGAAATAAGCCATCAGGCCAATCTCCAAAACAGTAAATAAAGACAAAAGTGGCGGTAGGGAAGGAAGAACTTAGAAGGAGAAATTCTTTTAAAAATTGTATTGCCTGCATTTTCAAAGCAGTGTGTTCATCCCATGGGAGATAGTACTGAAGAACACAAAGTAATAGCATTAGTAGTTAATATAGAGGCCTGTATTGGCTTCAGTTCAGTTCAGTACAGTCGCTCAGTCGTGTCTGACTCTTTGTGACCCCATAGACTGCAGCACTCCAGGCCTTCCTGTCTATTACCATCTCCCGGAGTTTACCCAAACTCATGTCCACTGAGTCAGTGATGCCATCCAGCCATCTCATCCTCTGTCGTCCCCTTCTCCTCCTGCCTCAATCTTTCCCAGCACCAGGGTCTTTTCCAATGAGTCAGTTCTTTGCATCAGGTGGCCAAACTGTTGGAGTTTCAGCTTCAGCATCAGTCCTTCCGATGAATATTCAGGACTGATTTCCTTTAAGATGGACTGGTTGGATCTCTTTGCAGTCCAAGGGACTCTCAAGAGTCTTCTCCAACACCACAGTTCAAAAGCATCAGTTCTTTGGCACTCAGCTTTCTTTATAGTCCAACTCTCATATCCATACATGCCTACTGGAAAAACCATAGCTTTAACTAGACGGACCTTTGTTAGCAAAGTAATGTCCCTCAGTTCAGTTCAGTTGCTCAGCCGTGTCCGACTCTTTGTGACCCCAGGAATCGCAGTACGCCAGGCCTCCCTGTCCATCACCAACTCCCGGAGTTCACTCAGACTCATGTCCATCGAGTCAGTGATGCCATCCAGCCATCTCATCCTCTGTCATCCCCTTCTCCTCCTGCCCCCAGTCCCTCCCAGCATGAGTCTTTTCCAATGAGTCAACTCTTTGCATGAGGTGTCCAAAGTACTGGAGTTTCAGCTTTAGCATCATTCCTTCCAAAGAAATCCCGGGACTGATCCTCCTTCGGAATGGATTGGTAATGTCCCTGCATCACTATAAATACTATGACTCTAGAACAAGCTTGTCTTTAACTTAAGCTTCATTCTTTCACAACAGCAATATGATAGCAAAGCAAGTTCTGAGGAACAAAATCTAAGAGACAGAAGGAAAAAAAATTAAAATAATTCAAGAACTTACCTTAAAGAAATCTGTAACCAAAATATTTTTTGAAAATTTTTATCTGGGAGTCCATATTGTGCCTTCATAGTGTCTACAAACTACATAATATGTTGAAATATTTTTCATTTAACAATATTCTTATCAATTATAAGGAGTAACACTTGTGGAGGTCTAATTCCAAGAAAGATACTATTTTAAGTACTTTACTTGCTCAGTTAGTTCTCATAATCGCAGTAGGAAGTAGGTACTATTGTTATTGTCATGTTACTGGATGAGAAACTCAGCACAGGTAGTTTGAGTACTTTACTGAAGGCCATAAATCCAGTTGTTGGAGGGTAGGCATGTTTTGAACTTAAGAGCCCATGCTTCACTGCCCTATCACAATTAAATGCATAGTTTATTTAAGCTATAGAAAAACCATTGAGTCATGATTTCTCATTTAACTACATCTTCAAAGGTGTCAGTTTCAGTAGACTTCCCAATGAAAAATGAAGGAAAGAATTTGTGATGTTCAATAATATTATTTTCATGTTAATATACTTGGGAACTCATTAAGAAAAAAAGAACAGCCAATTTCAATGTTTTGGGCCTCTGCAATTTCAACTGAAAGATATAACATGGTCTATTCAACTCTCATAAGCCCATAGGAAGACGAGTAAATACAACCAGAAAAACAGCTACTAGATATAAATATTCTCATGGTGTCCCGACCGTGCAGGGGGCTGGCAAGAACCTTCTGAGAGGGTGGAAGTGGTGTTGGTAACAGCTCTCAAGAAAAAACTACCTGTGAAAGGAATATAGGACAGGAATTTGTGTCTGGCACAGTCTTTAGCAGCATGGGATGGTTTAAGGGAATGGTTGAGGCAGTGAACACAGCTAGGCAAGTGTACTGGAACAGGGCACATTAACACTCACCAGCAGACAGGCTTCCATTGAGAGTCTGAATTAAAATGAAGTATCAGGTATAAATTTAATTATCAGGATGTGAGAGGAGTCCAGGGGCAAAGGCACATAGTAGTAATTCAGTTAAAGTGAGGTTGCCTGTGAAGTAGAGGGAAAATGAATATTTCACTTGAGTCTAACGTTTAATTTGTCTTTCAACTACTACACAAAGACAATCATTTCAGACAATAGAACATTCTGTTTCAGTCTCGGATTAGATCTTGCCATTGGATTTTTTTTCCCCCTAGGGTTAACAAGAATCAGTCATAGCAGTAATTTCCTCTGAAAAAGAAATCCTATCAGGCCCATATCTGGGTCTATGGAGCTGATGGATTGCTTCTTTTTTTATAGAGCCAAATCATTTTTGTAGGATCAGCTTTCAAGTGTATAAATTTCATTTTGGAAATTATTTCTTGCAATATTTGCTTTCAGTAATTCTTTTCTTAACATTAATTAGCTGAATAAATCCACCAAGGGACACAAAGTGTTTCTGCAAAATAATACGATGATTTGTATTGAAAATGTGATTGAATACTGGGAAGAAATAAAAGAAACAAAGGATCACAAAGGGAATAACTCTGTTATAGCACTTCGAAATATGGGATAAAATATACTTTCTTCTGTTTGATCTAATATATCTAATTTTTCAGCCCATTTTTCCTTTTCTATCCCTCTATCCTGTCTCAATTTAGACAGTGTCTCCTCTGTTTACTTGCTACAAAGATTTCAGTTGTAATTCACAGTTCAGAATAAATGCTGACAGCTTACAGAAAAAAACTCAATTACCGAGATAAGTTTCAACAGTAACAAAAAATAAGCCTGTATGTTTTTGAACAAGATTATGGATGCAGTCAAGCCTCTTTCTTATTGACCAATAGATTTTTATTATTGTGGCATTTATGTTTTAATCATTTGTATTTTTATCATGCATCTGTAAGTATGAAAGTTCAACCAGACAGATACAGGGGTCATGTTAAGATAAATGTAAATATCTTTAACTAGGCTATGAAAAATGGTCTTTGCCTTGTTGAAGAGACATTTAGTAATATTTTACATAAAGAATTAAATTATGACAGTAAGCGAAGAAGAACTAAAGAGCCTCTTGATGAAGGTGAAAGAAGAGAGTGAAACAGTTGGCTTAAAACTCAACAATCAAAAAACTAAGATCATGGCATCCGCTCCCATCACTTTATGGTGAATAGATGGGGAAACAGTGGAAATAGTGACACACTTTATTTTCTTGGGCTCCAAAATCACTGCAGATGGTGACTGCAGCCATGAAATTAAAAGATGCTTGCTCCTTGGAAGAAAAACTATGACCAACCTAGACAGCATATTAAAAAGCAGAGACATCACTTTGCCAATAAAGATCCATCTAGTCAAAGCTATGGTTTTTCCAGTAGTCATGTATGGATGTGAGAGTTGGACCATAAAGAAGGCTGAGCATCAAAAAAATTATGCTTTTGAACTGTGGTGTTGGAGAAGACTCTTGAGAGTCCCTTGGACTGCAAGGAGATCCAACTAGTCAATCCTAGAGGAAATCAGTCCTTTTGAATATTCATTGGAAGGACTGATACTGAAGCTAAAGCTCCAATACTTTGGCCACCTTATGCAAAGAGCTGACTCATTATAAAAGACGCTGATGCTGGGAAGGATTGAAGGCAGGAAGAGAAGGGGATGACAGAGGATGAGATGGTTGAATGGCATCACTGACTCAATGGACAAGAGTTTGAGCAAGCTCCAGGAGATGGTGAAGAACAGGGAAGCCTGACATGCTGTAGTCCACAGGGTTGCAAAAAGTTGGACACGAGTGAGTGACCGAACAACACCTACAAAGAATGAAATTTAGGTCAATTAGCAACCAGGGTGCTCTTTTAATTGTTTAGTTTGTTGTAGCAGTGAGTTTATAATAGTGAAAATTCACTGGCTATCACATTCACTGATAAGATGCATTGATAATGCACACAACAAGATGTAGAAAAAACACTGGAGTTGGAATTCCATGATCTAGGTTTGGATTCTGGTTTGTTACTCACTACTGGTAAACCCGTTTGTCTGTCTTGACTCCATTTTTCTTATATGTTTAGTAGGGATAGTAATTTATACCTCATAGGAGTTTGGGGGTGTATTAAATATCGTAGTGCACACTGAAGGATCATTATGAATTTTACCAGGGGGGAATTGAATCTATACCTTGGCACCCATATGCCCAAAAGAACACTTCCCAAATTAAATAAGATCACACTGGGATTGTGAGCGAACTCTGGTCTTGAGAGTGAATTATCAAAATGGGAATGCAAAGCTTAAAAATATAACTTTTGGAGATTTGCCTCTAAGCTTAGCTGCATTGAGGTATGTAATACTAATGCAGACTGAAAAATTGCCAAGAACTAATAATATCCATGTTTAAAATAAATTATTGCCTTTGCTTATGAGAAGGAAGATAGAGAAGGAAAGAAGAGGCCAACGTTGTTCTTTTTTTTTTTAGCCTTTTGACTGGTGCACTGGGATGACCCAGAGGGATGGTATGGGAAGGAAGATGGGAGGGGGGTTCAGGATGGGGAACACATGTACACCCGTGGCAGATTCATGTTGATGTATGGCAAAACTAATACAATATTGTAAAGTAATTAGCCTCCAATTAAAATAAAAAATTTAAATTAAAAAAATTCCAACTTTGTTCTTTATGTCTGTAAACAAAAACTGAGGAATATCTCTTCTGAACTGAATTATTACTTTCTACTTACAGGAAATTATGTTTAAAATCCTTTATAGAGGACAAGCTCAGTTCTAACTTTTGCATAGAAAATATGTCAAAAATTTGATAAAACTGTCACTTCATCTTCTTTTAGCACTTATTACATTGTTTTGTAATTATTTCCCCATGCCTGACACTTCTATCAGGCTATGAATTGTATTCTCCAGAGATACGATTAAAGAACGAGAGAAAAAGTAAGAAAGAAAAGGAGAGAAAGAGGAAGATGACTCTGTCTCATTAATATATTAAATATTTTTTAGTACCTTTTAGGTGTCAGATTTTGGATGTGTAAAGTACCAACAACAACAAATGACCCTGATTTCAGAGAATCTATATTGGCAGGACATACTGGCAAAAATAATAAGCAGCTAGTTCAAGTGATGGCAGATAAATCCTGGGACATTTGGGGGGTGGAGCTTAAGGAAGGTATCCTTGGGAGGTAAAATTTCAGATAACTATTAAGTGAGCTAAAATGATGAAGTTGGGAAATTATAGTCCAGATAAGGCAAAAAGCAGTCTAAAGGCAAGGAACAAGATTATAAGGTCAATTAGGTCAAGCTCTGTAGTCCGAATTTTATTTTTAAAATTTCAAAGAAATTACTAAAGGAATCCGAGTTGAAGAGTAACATAATTGAAACTGAATTATAGAAAAATTAATCTACCATCAGAGTGAATAATAGATTGATGGAGATGGGAATTTGATTGATGAGAGGAAGGGTAAAGAGGTTAGTTACGGATATGCAATGATTAGAATAAGAAGAGATGGAATAGAGAGATAGTAAAATCAAAATAGTATACAAATTTGAGAATGATTAAGGTGGTAGAAAATATGAGACCTGATGACTAATGAGCTGTTGAGTATAATCAGAGTCTAGAATGACTACTAAGATTTTTGCTTAAACTTAATGTATCATGCTGTGAGTAGCCAAAGAGACTTTAGGGAAAATACAGTGAGTTGAATTTGAGGCATATTGACATATTGAATCAAATTGAGTTTGAGATGCTTGTGGAACATCCAGTGTAGCAGGCAGTTGAGCATGGGAGTCTACGGTTGCACATCTAATAGCAATACACTGCAAACCTTGAAAATATTTAAAATTTTCTAGCAGTCACTAGCAATGTTTATGGACAGGTTTTTGTGTTTTCATTTCTCTGGGATAAATGCCCAGGCATGCAGTTCCTGGGTCATAGATAAGTATACATTTGGCTTTTAATGAAACTGCCAAAGTGTTTTCCAAATTGACTGTACCATTTTTTGCCTTGCAATGTATGTGATTTAGTGAGTCATCATCCTTGTCAACACTTAATAGGGTCAGGTTTTTTTAAGCCATTCTGGTAGGTGTGTAGTGATATATCTATTATATAGATTTAATTTACATTTCCTTAATGGCTAATGATGTTGAGCATCTTGTGTACTTCTTTTTTTAATCATTGTGCATCCTCTTTGGTGTGTGTATATATATATATATCTGAACAAACTCTTTGCACTTTTTGTGAGTGGGGTTGTTTGTGTTTTATTCTTGAGTTTTGAGGTTTTAGAATAAACTCTGGTTACAAATCCTTTGTCAGATATATGATTTGCAAATATATTTTCCTGATCTATAACTTGTCTTTTTGTTCTCCTAATAGTGTCTTTCACAGAGCCGAAGTTTTCCATTCTGATGAAGTTCACTAATTCATTCTTTTATAGATTGTGTTTTTGGTGTAATATCTAACAACTCTTTCCTAATCTTAAGTCATGAAGATTTTCTCTTGTGCTTTCTTTTAAAGTTTTATGTTTTTAAAAGAATTTATTTTATTGAAGTATAGTTTATTTATAATGTATTAGTTTCTGGTATACAGTAAAGTGATTCATATATATATATGCTTTATTATATTTATCCTTGAGTAATATTTTAGAGACATTGTAAGTGGTATTTTTCAGTTTTGATTTATTCATTGCTGGTATATGGAAATGACTAGTGTGTTTATTTAAACTTTTTATTTTTATATAATTGTAGATTCACATACAGTTATAGGAAATAACACAGAGAGATTCTGTGTATCCTTACCTAACTTCACTGTATATGGCTATACCACATTTTGTTTATCTGTTCATCAGTTGATGAACACTTGAATTACTTCCACTTTTTTTTTGCCATTATGAATAATACCATCATGAACATTTATGTACAAACCTTTGTGATAACGTGTTTTACTTCTCTTGAGTATATAGTAAAGATTGAAATTACTGGGTCATATGGCGGTTCTAGATTTAACTTTTGAGAATTGCCAAGCTGTTTTCCACAGCAAGCAAAAACACTTTACATATCCATCAGCAAAGTAGAAGGATTCTAATCTCTTTAAGTCCTTACTAACACTTGTTATTTTCTGCTTTTTAAAATTCTAGTCATTCTAGTAGGTGTGAAATGGCATATCAGCATGGCTTTGATTTGCATGTCCTGAATGATTAATGATGTTGACCATTTTTCCTCCATGCTTGTTGCCATTTGTATATCTTCTTTGAAGAAATCTCTGTTCAAGTCTTTTGCCCATTTTTAAATTGAGCTGTTTGTCTTTTTGTTGCATTATAACCTGTTTACATATTCTGGATATATGATTACCAGATATATGATTTTCAAATGTTTTCTGTAGGTTGTTTTTCTACCTTCTTGGTAATATCTGATACACATTTTTTAACTGAGATATAATTGAAATGTATAAATTGTAATGATTCAATATTTGTATATTGATCACAATGTGATGTGATTGAAAATAATCACCACAATAAATCTAACATCTGTCACTATACACAGTCACAAAGTTTTTTTCTCATAATGAGAACTTTTAAGATTTACTGTCTTAGCAACATTCAAATATGCAACATAATATTATTAACTATAGTCATCATGCTGACATTACATCCCCATGACTGATTTACTTTATTTTTTTCTTAATACATATATTTTATTGAAATATGGTTGGCTTACAATGTTTCAGGTGCACAGCAGGGTGATTCAGTTATACATATACTCATATACTGTTTTTCAGATTATTGTCCATTATAGGTCATTATAAGATATTGACTGTAGTTCTATGTGCTATACAATAGATATACAATAGATGCTTGTTGCATATCTATTTTTTAAAATTAAAAATCTAGCATTCTATTCATACTAAGTCAAACAAGTGTAACCCTATGTTTTCTTATAAGAATTTTATAGCTTTTTCTCTTGTTAAATACAATAGGCATTGATCCATTTTAAGCTAATTTTTGCATACAAAGTGAGGTACAAGTCCAATTTCATTCTTTTCTGTGTGGTTAGCCAGTTTTCCTAGTACTATTTGTTAAGAGGTTTTTCCTTCCCCATTGAATGGTCTTGACACTCCTGTCAAAAATCATCTGGCCGTAGATGTTTGAATTTATTATGGGATTTCAATTATATTCCATTGGTTTATATGTCTATCCTGTGCCAGCACCACACTTTTGATTACTGTCACTTTGTAGTAAGTTTAGAAATTGGGAAGTGTAAGCACTGCAACTTTGCATTTCTTTTCCAATGTTGTTTTTGTTGTTTTGGGCCCCTTGCATTTATGTATGAATTTGAGGATCAGCATTTCCATTTCTGAACTAAAAGCCGTTGGAATTTTGATAGAGATTGCATTGAATCTATAGATCTATTTGAGGAATATTGCTATCTTGAATATTGTTTTCCAGTCTGTGAATATATATGCCTTCAACAGATTCAAGTATTTGATAATTAGTTTCAGTAATATTAATATTTTATAGGTTTCAATGTATAAGACCAGCATTCTCTTGATTAAATTCTTTTAATGTTTGATAGAATTTGCCATCTGTTCCTGGGCTTTCCTTTGTTGGAAATTTTTTTTTTAATGATTCAGTCTCTTTACTTGTTATTGGTCTATTTATATTTTCTAGTTTTTGATTCAGTGTTAGTGATTTGTGTATTTTTAGGAATTTTTTCATTCACCTAGGTTATCTAATTTATTGAGATACAGTCATTCCTAGTATTTAATTTCAATTCTTTTTACTTCTGTAAGTTCAGCAGTAATATTCTCACTTTTGATCCTGATTTTATTTTTTTTTATTTATTTTTTTTTTA
>SJYQ01005734.1:88496-99920 GCA_006410935.1 Redunca redunca | reverse complement strand
AGTCCAGCGTTTCTCATGATGTACTCTGCATAGAAGTTAAATAAGCAGGGTGACAATATACAGCCTTGACGTACTCCTTTTCCTATTTGGAACCAGTCTGTTGTTCCATGTCCAGTTCTAACTGTTGCTTCCTGACCTGCATATAGATTTCTCAAGAGGCAGGTCAGGTGGTCTGGTATTCCCATCTTTTTCAGAATTTCCCACAGTTTATTGTGATCCACACAGTCAAAGGCTTTGGCATAGACAATAAAGCAAAAATAGATGTTTTTCTGGAACTCTCTTGCTTTTCCCATGATCCAGCGGATGTTGGCAATTTGATCTCTGGTTCCTCTGCCTTTTCTAAAACCAGCTTGAACATCAGGAAGTTCACGGTTCACATATTGCTGAAGTCTGGCTTGGAGAATTTTGAGCATTACTTTACTAGCATGTGAGATGAGTGCAATTGTGTGGTAGTTTGAGCATTCTTTGGCATTGCCTTTCTTTGGGATTGGAATTAAAATGGACCTTTTCCAGTCCTGTGGCCACTGCGGAGTTTTCCAAATTTGCTGGCATATTGAGTGCAGCACTTTCACAGCATCATCTTTCAGGGTTTGAAACAGCTCAACTGGAATTCCATCACCTCCACTAGCTTTGTTTGTAGTGATGCTTTCTAAGGCCCACTTGACTTCACAAGACATAAAGCTTAAATTTTAAAATATTGAAACAAATAAATGTACACCAAATCTAGAATGCTTTTTGCTTATTTTATTTAAAACTTCGTAAAGCAATATAAGAGGAAGTATTCAGCTCTGTGCTGTGTGGCTGTGCTTAATTGCTCAGTTGTGTCTGACTCTTTGCAACCACATGGACTGTAGTCTGCCAGGCTTCTCTGTCCGTAGAGATTCTGCAGACAAGAATACTGGAGTGGGTTGCCATGCCCTCCTCTAAGGGATCTTCTGACCCAGGGATCAAGTGCAGGTCTCTCATGTTGCAGGCAGATTCTTTACCATCTGAGCCACCAGGGAAGCCCAAGAATATTGGAGTGGATACCCTATCCGTTCTCCAGGGGATCTTCCGACCCCAGGAGTTGAACTGGGGTCTCCTGCATCACAGGTGGATTCTTTACCAGCTGAGCTACCAGGGAAGCCCATTCAGCTCTAACGTCCTAGGTTTATTTTATTGCTATGGTATAACCACTACCAGGAAGCTTGGTTTTCAAATAATACTGTGAACTTATTGATTTGGTTTATGGTAATACCCATTAATGGCTTCCATACAGAACATGACCACATTTAGAAGTGATGACAACCTCGTCACAGGCCTCTCTGCCTTGTAGGAGTCACAGGAGTGGTATATCAGCAAGGCAGGACTCCTGGAGCCCATCCTATAGTGTTGCAAATGCACAGAGGGTAAACAGGGTTCTTTCAGCATTATTTCACCAACTCTTTAGGTCCAATTTGACTGTCAAATACACAGTGCCTTTTTTTCTGGCCAAATTTCTTAATTTGATTCTCAAAAAGGCTGCTTCAGTAGTCGATTTTCTTTGAAAGGATATTTCAATAGCTTCCTTAGAGTAATTGGCTTATATTCAACTTGAAGATTTTATTAAGGGGAATTTTAAATAAAGGGCCTTTCAACCTCGAGTAATAAACCAGAGTTTCTATACCTGAGTTATGGCAATGCCTTGAATTGTGTTAATACTACTGACTGTTTAAATAAGCTCATAATAATTCATATTGCAACAAAATTATAAATGCCACATTGAATTACTAAAAGCACATAGACATTGATTTTATTTGTAGCATGGATGGAGTACAAAGAACAATGAAAAACTTGCTCTACAATCATAATGCAAAATTGATGATTTAAATTAAAATACCACAGACATACATTCACAAAACCATAACTGAATATTCATATGCATAATCACCCTCCCATACAATTATTTAGCCTTCTAGGAACAGGTTTTCTGTTTCCATAATCAGTAGTAGAGTTATCCAATGGACTATATACCACTGGATAAATCAGGGCACATAATATACTATATCATATAGTATCAAAAGGCTCTAGAAGATGAGGTGACATGTGCTTGGCCTTTTATTCCTATTAGGATTTATTTGGCAAACCTTCTCAAATTAGACCATGAATCAAGGATAATCTTAACTAAAAACTCTATAGTTGCATTAGCTGTTAATGAGAAATATATATCTAAGAAATAACTCAAAACTGCATAAGTTTTAGAAGAAATATGATTAAGATATCAAAGGTTTTAAATTTGAAAAACAGTAAATCCTCTTTAATAACTAGACTAGATATACATGGGGAGAAGGCAATGGCAACCCACTCCAGTACTCTTGCCTGGAAAATCCCATGGATGGAGGAGCCTGGTAGGCTGCAGTCTATGGGGTCGCGTAAAGTCGGACACGACTGAGCGACTTCACTTTCACGCATTGGAGAAGGAAATGGCAACCCACTCCAGTGTTCTTGCCTGGAGAATCCCAGGGACGGGGGAGCCTGGTGGGCTACCATCTATGAGGTCGCACAGAGTCCAACACGACTGAAGTGACTTAGCAGCAGCGGCAGCAGATGTACATGGGAACCTCACCTTGCCTATCAGTTACCATTGAGATAAAAAGTAATATAATGCTTACATTTTGTTTTGTATTTGAAAAGGCCACAAAGAACATTTCTAATAACTAGAAGTTCTTAGTTTGCATTAAATGGCTGTGTTAAGACCCTGGAACTCTCCTATCTGTCCTCATGCATTCAGTCATTGATTTACTTATTCATATTTGCTGTGCAATATCTGAAAGTATGCCAGTCATATCAGTTCTTTAAAGATTTTGATCCCTATTAAAATTTAAAAAATAATAAAATATAAAACTTTGAACCATTCAGATCGTTAAAGACATCTTGATCTTTGAATGGATCCTAAACAAACCTATCCTTTGTTATGTTCTTGTGTACATACTATATGCCACAGTTAAGTGCTTTTGAAGAGCACTGTACCAAGTACAGAGGAAATTGGAGAAAAAAAGTAGAAAATATAAACTCTGCCTAGAGGGAATTCAAAGGAAAATAGTAGACACAGAGTAAGCTCAAATAAATACATATAATCACAATGAAAAGAAATGAATATATATTAAATGAACTATGAATGTACCTACCAAAATAGTGTTAACTTCAACT
Organism: Redunca redunca; assembly: GCA_006410935.1. Classification (NCBI taxonomy): domain Eukaryota; kingdom Metazoa; phylum Chordata; class Mammalia; order Artiodactyla; family Bovidae; genus Redunca; species Redunca redunca. Next base: position 96,752 of record SJYQ01005734.1, on the reverse strand, counting down.
AATTCTGTGCCACTCACAGACTTGTCTTAGGAAGGGAAGAAGAATGTTTTCTAACATAGTTATGGCAGTCAAGCAAGGAATAGTGAAAGGATGAGCTACTTTTGCTACTTTGTAGAAAACAGTCAAGGACCAAAAGGGACACACCAATCCAGCAAAAGAAATATTCCCAGATAAAATCCAAGCATAAAGTTGGTCAATTAATAACCAGTGTTGGAAGAAAATTAATAAACTTTAATAAAACATTTGTTGTAAACTTTTATTTCAAGCTTCACTGGTAAAAAATATGGTCTATTTTTAGAAAATTTATATTAAGCCAACAGCTATGAATTGTCTGTTTCTGACAATAGTCATATTCTCCTCTCTACCTTAATTAAAAATGCTGATGAGTTAGATGTCATTGAATTGCAGTTTTTTTATAGGCCATGATTTAGAAAAAAACGGATGGTGCTTTATTCCTATTACTGAAACACTCATAAGTATCAATTCTAAAATGTCCTTTAAGCAAGACTTGGAAGGCAATATATACATGATGTTATATCATAAGAGATAATCACTAACATTAAATTTTATATCACTTCTCTGAATGGCTGTTATAGTTAGCAGGTGACTTGGTTCAATTCTTAAACAGGTCTAGACTATAGAACCAACTGCCTTATGACTGTGATAGCTGTTTAGGGTGGTTACTCATTCATTGATATTTGGTATGAGTCCCACTACTGTTAGGCAACAGGTGTTGGTTCTGTAATCTCTGCACAAGAGTCAACATTCTTATTTTGTTTTATCACAGCCAGTAGGCTCCATGGTTGGATAAACTTTATGAGACTCATAACATGAATTGAAAGGTGTCAGAGCTTTTGTGAACATACTTTTTCAATAAGAATAGCTAACATCTCATGAGGGCATACTATTAATATATGCCATGATGCTAGGCATTTTATAAACAAAAGCTGACTTAATCATTATAAAACCTATAAATATTATTGTTATCTCTGGTTATAGAAGAGAAACAAGTCACAGTCACATAGCTATTAAGTAGTTGAGCAGAATTTCCAAGTCAGGTTTGACTCCAGAGTATGTATTCTTTTAACCACTGTGCTTATGTCAGACAGTGGACAAATATCAGTGTGGTTGTCTTTACAGCATAGGAACTGCATATGACATGAAGCTTCTTGTTGGACACTGGATCTTAGTGAGAGAATTGGTTGAATGGATGGGAGAAAATGTGAATTCCTAGTTATGAGTTGAATGGAACAGGCCTGATAAATGTAAACAAGCTAACAAGCTAAACCTACCAACACATGTTGGGAACACTTATCCCAATCACATCAATATAAAATATGAAAATTCTATTACAGTCACAGCAATTGTTTCAAATAATGGAACTCAAAAAAAAAAACAAAAAACAAAAAACTCCTTACCAAAAAAGACTCACCAAGTGTATGTAATAACTGATGAAATTACTTGCTGCTGCCCAGGCAAGAATGTGACAAGTATGGCTCAGAATTTTGCATCTGAATTCACAATATTAGTATGAAAAAGTTGAATGGCCTTTAAAAAAGAACATGCTTCAAAAAAGGAAAAGAGCAATACAACTCAAATACCTGAAAACGATTATCTGGTAATAGGCAATTTCAAATGAAATGGTTTTGACATAAAGCTCAATTGAAAAATTTAGGAAGCTAGTTATAAAAATAAAAGCATTATAAACATGAATTAAATATTTTCAAACACCAGACACTTAAGTATAAATCCATACACTATCTGATTTATTATAAACTCTTACAGTATGATGCCAATAAAACCATTCTATATCAAAAGGGACAAACCCTTGTACGTTCCCATATGCCATGTGTTACAGGCAGTTTCGTGCACCTGCTGTGGGTGTGTTTTTAGTACTAAAAATTCATTTACTGAAAAGCCATGATAGATACAAGTTATCTAGAATTTAAAGCCTTTTCACATATATGTCTCTGGTATGAATCAGGATAACTTAAGCCAAAACAAAAATATTAAACAAAAGGCAAAAAACGTTTGAAAGAATTGGAGAAACAGTCCTATTAGCATCATATACAAATGTATGACTTTATGTATGCAAATATCAGATATTGATAGATGAAGAGAAGTTTTGGTAATACTCAAGCATTCCCTTTATCTTTATGGGAAACACAAATATATGGATTTAGGCTAACATTTATAATAACAAAACCTGTGCTATGCTTGTAGAAAAGTAAAATCTTTTTATACATAGAAAAGTAATATTTCATATCAATACTTTTTAATATTGCATGAAAAACACTGTTATATAAATTAAGAAATGCATTGGAAATAGTAAAATGCTGAGAAAATACCTAAGAACTGACAATGAACAGTACTGCTTTACAATAAAGTCTACTACCATTTTTGACATGAGTTGGATAAGAAACACAGCCTCTCTAATATTCATCTCAGTCATAAGAAGGCAAAATGCAGTTGCTGACTTCTTTATTGGTGGTGTTAAAGAGAATGTCTTATTATGTTTGAAAATGTTATGATGAATGTTGCTATTTTAACAGAATTTGAATATTAATTAATTTTATAAATATAAACTGTAAACGTTTACTATTATTCCTCTAGATCCATTGTTAAAGAATCTTACTGAAATTGAGAAAGAGAATGTCCAATACAACCTTTTCAGCTGTGGAAAAATTATTTGAAATGCTAAACCCCAAAGAATAAAATTATTGTCATTTTTTTCCTCCAAGTCTCTTGCTCTTTGGGGACTGTTTCTTTTTTAATTTATTGCTCTGTGTTCTAAAAAGTGGAGAAAGATTACAAACCACATTTTAAAAGTGTATTAAATATAACTTATAGTAAATTAGTAATACCTCTTGAAAAACCATGCTATGCACTCTCCCATGGTACTTCCTTTGGGGGAAGATAACTCAATTGTGTTGATTTAAAGGTTCTGTCTGGTTCTTTTAAACATTCCTTTGATGTTGTATTGCTCTGCTTGTAATAGACTGTTATTGCCTATATTGAGTTTGCAGAGTGAAGGTAAATCTTTTGTGATGTGATTGTGCCATCACAAACTCAATATTGTTCATAGGACCTTTATAACTCTCAGCCACATTGCAGCAGAACAGCACACATTTTCATTTTTACCTTTTTAGATTTTTATTCTTTGCTCTGAAGCTGGAAGTATGTGTGCTTACCTACACTCTATAGTGCTTGTTCTGTGAAGCGGTAACTCATAAGAAAAGAGAACATTGTCAGGTGGTTTTTTTCTTTTTCTGAAATTGGTGATTTTATTGTTGGTCTTCTTCATTATGTTCCATTAGGTACTCTACTGTGTTATTGAAAAAGCACCACTGTTGGAAAAAGCTCAATTCAAATATCTATCCAAGTTTCTAGTTTGAAATGTTTTCTGAATGCATAATGACAGTATTAAAAGAGGTTCTCCTGAGGAGTTCCATCCCACCTTGAAACTCAGATAAATGCAATTTCCCCCGTGTGTGGCAGATCACACAAAGAAGACATGTGAATCAGAAGTAGTAACATGGATATTTCAATATTAACATTGGCCTGTTTGATTGAAAATAGAAACTTTATGTAATGGCTTACGATATTATTTGCTGCTTTTATTTAATTTCTTGCCAATTTTTTTCTCTTTTTCACTGGTACAGCATTCAACTCAGTTTAAAACTGCTTGCAAAGCAAGACAGCACCAAGGCTACTTTTTAGGGCTTTATTTTACTTCCTTCATTTATTTTTGGTTCTGGCTGTGCTGGGTCTTCATTGCTTGCACCAGCTTTCTTTAGCTGCTGCAGACAGGGGCTGCTCCTCTTTGTGGTGTGCAGCCTCCTCATTCTGGTCGCTTCTCTTGTGGAGCGCAGGCTCTGGGTGTGTGGGCTTCAGTAGTTCTAGCACACGGGCTCAGTAGTTGTGACTTGTTACACGGGCTCTAGAGCGCAGTCTCAGTAGCTGTGGCGCATGGGCGTAGTTGCTCCGCTGCATGTGAAATTCTCCCAGACCAGGGACTGAACCCATTTCCCCTGCACTGGTGGGTGGATTTTACCCTCTGTGCCATGGGGAAAGTCCCTATTTTGCTTCTGACATGTGCCCTGTTCCTACTACCATTTTCCCTGTTATGTATGATGGTATGAACACACAGTTTGGGGGGAAAGTTAGTTGATAATCAATTTTGAGAAAAATAAAGACTATCCACAAACATACAAGGATATTTTATATATTACAGTATGCTGGATTTTAAACAACTGTATTCATTGGGTATATTAGCAGATTATACCTCTGCTAAGGGGCTTCCCAGGTGGCATGAGTGGTGAAGAATCCATCTGCCAATGAAGGAGACATAAGAGACGTGGGTTTGATCTGTGGTCAGGAAGATCCCCTGGAGGAGGGCATGGCAACCCACTCCAGTATTCTTGCCTGGAGAATCCCATGGACAGAGGAGCCTTGCCAGCTACAGTCCATGGGGGTCTCAAAGAGTGAGTGAGTGAGTTAGGTAACTAACACTAGCTAGCTAGTGAAAATAAATCATAAGTCTTTTATCCTGAGAGATTGATAAATATTAGTTACACTGGTAAATGTCTATAGTATCTGCAGTTCTAATTATCTTCTTTCTGTTTTCCCTTTCTTGTCACTTTTACATGTTACTCTAGGACCCTTGCAAATGAAAGTCTTAAGAAGCTCTACAATGATTTGTGAAGAAAATTAAAGACACACAATTTATAGGAAGAAAAATTTCAGAGGTAATGTTTAATGTGTAATTTTCAAAGATGAACATGTGTTTTTCAAGGAGAATGAAGTTCATGATTGAAACAAGAGTTCCTTTGATTGTTGTAGAGAGCATCTGACCCAGAAGTTGCAAATGGATACCCATAGGGCCACAGATAGGCCGTAAGATGTGTTATATTTGACTTGCACAAGGCTTTAGATTTTTTTTAGTTTTGTTTTAATTAGGTGTTAACATTTTAAAATTGGAGTTTTACTTTAGAATAGGAGTTTTCACTCCAGCTGTACAATTGCAAACTCTGATAACACTGGGCCGACATGCTCACAGGGGCCCCTCCTTTAGGTTTCTCATGTGTGCGTTTTCTGGCCACAGCCTGCACATGGGCTGCTTCATTTCCATTACTGCTGGCTCCTCTGGGCACCTGAGTGTGTGGTGTCTGTTGCTAGTTTAATGTTAGCAAGTCCTTCAGCCTCTTTGCTCACTCTGGCTTCTTGTTTTGGCGTGTGTTTCTCTCCAATTCCATCTGTCAGAGTACTTATACATCAAAAGCATTTGTTCCCATGGCTTTCTTCAGTTCCTCATTATTATGTCATAAGAATCTCTCCTGCTCTAATTCTTCCTCTGCCCCTTGTTGCACACAATCTGCCTTGAGTTATGTTGATGGTGTTTTTTCTTTTGCTTTCCACTAATTGTGAAAACTTGAAAAGCAGGGGCCATCTTTGCATCTGAAAGAGTGACTTCTCGCACATGCCTTGCACCTAGTACACTCTCAATAGATCCGTCTATGGGGTCGCACAGAGTCGGACACAACTGAAGTGACTTAGCAGCAGCAGCAGCAGCAATGTAGATGCAGGTATATGGGAATTTATGGTTTTTACCTGTTAGATCATTGAAATTAGTATTTATAAAGTATTTAGGAGATTTAAATTTCCTATCCAAGTGGCCAAGGAAATAAACATTGGAGGGTCAAGGAACAAAATTCCCTAAATGGATAATTGAGGGTAGATTATAACTATTATTCACATCAGTAATTGTAAAATGAGTTGTTAAATCACAGCTTAAATCTCTATGGATGTTAACACTGGGAGAGAAGTTGCCTCAATCCTATCTCCTGCCTACATATTATGGGTTGGCAATTTAGCATCACTTCCCCCCTGCTTTGTTCTCCTTCTCCTTTGTATGGAGATAGCAGGGCACTTGGCAATTACATTCCCAGAATCCCTGACAGCCATGTTTTGCGATTTTGCAAAGCGATGCATTTGTATCAGGTCTGCAAGGTGAAAGAAAAGTCAGTGCCATATTGCCCTTCCTCTGGCAGCAGCAGAAAGTGGACTTCTCTAGATATGAGATTTTAAAGTTGTCTCTGAGCCATTTTTCTAAGAATTACCTGATTCCTGATTGAAGTATCTAGAGCAGTTTCTGCTTTCCTAGCTGTTTTCTTGATGGAACTCTTAATGACTCACTTTAATAAGGAAACAGACACCAAAATGCCATTTAGTAAATTTGTTTCTGACTTTGACATAGTCAAATATTTAAAATCAGAGTTTTACCAACTAGAAAATAGTGTGAATGAATATCTCCAGAATAGGAGGAGTATATCTTCCTCATAAAAGGAAAATAAATTGGCATTTCCCCCCCTCCTATCTTTACCCTAGGAGAAAGGTAAAGATATCATAGGTTTTCTTTGGATCATTTATAAGAAAAGCATATATTTTTTATACAAGACTGTTTGCAAGGAGAGTAATGTTTTGGAAAAAGCAATCTAGGCTATGTATAGCTGATAAAAATACTTATAATAAAAATATTTTAAAAGTACAATGGAAAAGAATAAATACTTCCTATCCTTAGCTTAAATTGAATGGTTAACAGGGTGTTCTGTATATCATATATATTTAGTAAATACTTACTGATTTAAATATGAAGAAAAAGGGAAAATTACCTTGCTCTTTTCCAGTGAAATCTGGTGTGTGTCAACAATATTACTTATGTGAAATAATTTAAAAGATGCCTTTTTATTTGGCTTTGAGAAGCATAATCAAATCAGAGCATACTGAGCACTGACAGATCTAGAACTGGCATTGGTTCCTACTCAGTAGATAAGGAAAATTGCAAATTACACTTTCCTTTTGCTTTCAGTTAGCTAGAACTTCAGTAAAATTGCAACCACAAACTTATTTTGATTAGCTAAAGCACAATAAGTAAATTTACCATGTCTGAGTCAGAGCCGTATAGTATGGAAGGCTAGACCACTGAGGTTTGCTATTGTGAGTTAGAGGATCAGTAATACTCCCATGAGCCCATACCTCAAAGTCACCCCAAGTCTACAAGACAGAGCTGTCTTGGTTGGAATTCAAAGAAGCTCTTCCCTGAAAAAATGGTTAGTTTCAGCCAATTGCGTGCTTTTTTCTCTGCTATATTTCTAATTGTGCTGGGTTCTTGCTGCCTGCTAGATTTCTTGCATCAGACATTTGGACTCTTCTCACAAGTGAAGGGATGCAGACTGACGTTTCGCAGGTTAACATTTTTCTGTGAGATGCTGCTTTGTCTTGGTGAACATGATCTGCTAGCCATTTCACTCTGCTTTTTACACAGCTTTTTCAGGGTAAACCAAAGAAGTTGAGAAAATAGTCTCTTATCAGTTCAGTTCCATCGCTCGGTCGTGTCTGACTCTTTGCAACCCCATGGACTGCAGCATGCCAGGCCTCCCTGTCCATCTTATATAGGATAGTAAAGATGAGAGTTATATTATTACTGATAATGTGTAATAAATGTATTTGGATGTTTGGTGAGTCATTGGTAATTTGAGGTACTTTGTGTTTATTTGTGAAAACTGGGCTCATTTTTAGAACGAATTGGCCCTTGACATAAAGTCTCTTTCTTTCCTCTTTATCCATATGGCAGCGTATTAGAGAATAGGCACATAGAACTAAAGCCAGCAGAATGAAATCTTGGTTTACCTCAATCCAATAAGATGTCTAGAAAATGCAATTGACTAAAAAAACTTATAAAACTTAAATAATGGCAACTAGATTTTTTCAATTTTCAGAGAACCACCAAGTATTATTTCATAATAGGATTTTATATTATGAGAAATATGCAGGCTGTCTCTAGCAGTCATTCTTGATTTGCTGTCTTGTAGATTTTATACCTATGCAACTGTGATTATTTAAAAATCTAGATAATGGAAGTCCTAAAATTCTTATTCTAATTTGTTAAAAAACCCTCTTGTTACTAAAACAGGAATATTTATTAATATATATTTTAATATATAAAAAGTATATATAATCTAATTTATAGACATCTATATATACTAATCAGAGAAGGCAATGGCACCCCACTCCAGCACTCTTGCCTGGAAAATTCCATGGACGGAAGAGCCTGGTGGGCCGCAGTCCATGGGGTCGCTAAGAGTCGGACACGACTGAGCGACTTCACTTTCACTTTTCACTTTCATGCATTGGAGAAGGAAATGGCAACCCACTCCAGTGTTCTTGCCTGGAGAATCCCAGGGACGGGGGAGCCTG
>SJYQ01005734.1:49354-84171 GCA_006410935.1 Redunca redunca | reverse complement strand
GGGAGGGAGGGAGAGAGGAGAGAGGAAAAAGAGAGGAGATTTTTATTAATGACAAAAATTAACATTATAATATAAAATATAATTCAACCATTTGCAAATTATGCACTAATTAGGTTGAATCTAATTTTCCTATAGTTCTTACTTTGTAGAAAAATTTTAAAAATGTGTAAGTTGAGAATTCTGAAGCTTGCTTTAGTAAAGTATTTCTGATATATCACTCATACAAACTAGAAAAATTAAAAATAATGAAATAAACTGATGCTGATATTAAACTATTCCATTTAATAAAATCATGTATCTACAATGTTTATTTACTCTTTACTTCCTATTTACTTCATACATTAGAAATTAGGCAAAATTAGACAAATGAAGCCTTATAAATAATGAAGTTTGGGGGTTAATAATGATCCAAACTAGTGCCAGAGATAACAATTTGTGCTTTTAGGAGGCAGTACTGCATAATGGTTATAGGCATGAGCTCTTACAATTCATCATATACTACCCGTGGAACAGGTACAGAGTAACCTCCGGGACCTCAGTTTCCTTGTTTGTAAAATGAGAATTATTCTTCTGTAAAACTACTGTCTAAGTTGTATGTTGATGTGAAGATTTACTGAGACAACATATATATAAGGCATTTAGAAGAGTAATTGAAACATTAAGTAGTAAATGCTGTTATTACTAATATTTTATTCATTGGACACTGTGCATGCTTTCTGATGGAGAAAAACAGCATCACAATGATAAAGTAGAAATATTTAAGATATTAAATAGCAGTAAAAACTATAACATAATTCATATACATTATTTAACATGAAACTAAATGTTAATTCTTAATTTTTTTTCTATTAAACTTGTTAGATAAGCAGGTGAGTCTACTCTAGTTGTGACTGAGTAGTTCCTATAAGATTTACCTTCCTATTGAGAGTAACTGTAAACCACAGAAAAGGTATAAGAAGACAATTACCAGAGGTACATACGTGTGTGCTCAGTCATGTCTGACTCTTTTAGACCCCACGGAGTGTAGCCTGCCAAGCTCCTCTGTCCATGGGATTTCCCAGGCATGAATACTGTGTGGGTTGCCATTTCCTCCTTTAGGAGATTTTCCCAAATCCAGGGATCGAACCCACATCTCACATCTCCTGCACTGACAGGCAGATTCTTTACTATTGTGCCACCTAAGAAGCCCCAATTACCAAAGGTACTATAGAGTAAATAAAAGCAGGCAAAATCTGGAAGGGACACGATATTTGGAAGAAGAGAATATGCCTTATGAGTTTCTTTTTTTGGTGGCTTTTTACCTGAGTCCAGGCCCACTCAGTGACATAGAAAGTGAAAGTGTTAGTCTCCCAGTCAAGTTCAACTCTTTGCAACCACATGGACTATAGCCTGCCAGGCTCCTCTGTCCATGGGATTCTCCAGGCAAGAATACTGGAGTCGCTTGCCATTCCCTTCTCCAGGGGATCTTCCCAACCCAAGGACCAAACCCAGGTCTCTTGCATTGCAGGAAGATTCTTTACCATCTGAGCCACCACTAATACTTGTATAGAAATCTGTAGTCTTAATGGCTTGAAGAATTAGGCAACAGAGTTTGAGGGCACCAGAGCAGGGCACTGGGAAGTAAGGGAAAGTACTAGGTTGAATAAAGTTCCCTCAAAATTCATGTCCATCCAGAATCTGTGAATATGACCTTATTTGGAAATAGAAACTTTGCAGATCTAATTAAAGCAAGGTCATATTGAATTAGAGTGGGTGCTAATCCAATGACAGTATCTTTATATAAGAAGAGGGAAATTTTGACATAGACACACACAAGAGGGGACATTACCTTATGAAGATGGAGGCAAAGATGGGAATGTTGTTGTTCAGTTCCCTAGTGGTGTCCAACTCTTTGGCAACTCCATGGACTGTAGCATGCCAGGCCTCCCTGTCCTGCACTATCTCCCAAAGTTTGCCCAAGTTCATGTCCATTGCATCCTCTAATGCATCCAGCCATCTTCTGATGCCCTCTTCTGCCCTCCTCAGTCTTTCCCAGAATCAGAGGCTTTTCCAATGAGTCAGTCATTTGCATCAGATGCCAAAATACTGGAGCTTCAGCTCCAGCCCTAGTCCTTCCAATGAGCATTCAGGTTTGATTTCCCTTTGATCTCTTTGCTGTCCAAGGGACTTTAAGGAGTCTTCTCCAGCATCGCAGTTCAAAGGCATCAATTCTTTAGCACTCTGCCTTTTTCACAATCCAACACTCACAACCATACATGACCACTGGGAAGACAATAGCCTTGACTATAAAGACCTTTGTTGGCAGAGTAATGTCTCTGTTTTTCAACACACTGTCTAGGTTTGTCATAGCTTTCCTGCCAAGAAGCAATTGTCTTCTGATTTCATGGTTGCAGTAACTGTCTGCAGTGATTTTAGAGCCCGAGAAGAGGAAATCTGTCACTACTCCCCTCCCACCTTTTCCCCCTCTATTTGCCTTGAAGTAATGGGGCCGGATGCCATGATCTTAGTGTTTTTTTTTTAATATTTAGTTTTAAGCCGGCTTTTTCACTCTCTTCCTTCACCCTCACCAAGAGTTTCTTTCGTTCCTCTTAATTTTCTGCCTTTAGAGTGGCAGAAGGTTATCTGAGGTTGTTGATGTTTCTCCCACCTGTCTTGATTCCAGCTTGTAACTCACGCAGCCTGACATTTCTCATGATATGCTCAGCATATAGATTAAATAAACAGGGTGACAATAGCTCTGTCGTAATCCTTTCTCAATCCTGAACCAATCAGTTGTTCCATACAGGGTTTTAACTGTTGCTTCTTGACCTGCATACAGGTTTCTCAGGAGACAGGTAAGATGGTCTGGTATTCCCATCTCTTTAAGATCCACATGTATCAAAGGCTTTAGCATAGTCAATGAAACAAAGGTAGATGTTTTTTCTGGAATTCCCTTGCTTTCTCTATGATCCAGCAAATATTGGCAATTTGATCTCTTGTTCCTCTTCCTTTTCTAAAGCCAGCTTGGACCTCTGGAAGTTCTTGCTTTGCATAATGCTGAAGCCTGGCATACAAGAGTTTAAGCATGACCTTACTAGCATGGGAGATGAGTAAAATTGTCCAATACTTTGAACATTCTTTAGTGGTACCCTTCTTGGGAATTGGAATGAGGACTGACCTTTTCTGGTCCTGTGGCCACTGCTGGGTCTTCCAGTTTGCTGACATATTGAGTGCAACACTTTGATAGCATCATCTTTTAGGGTTTTGAATAGTCGTATTGGAATTACATCACATCCACTAGCTCTACTGACAGCAGTGCTTCCTAAGACCCACTTGACTTCACACTCCAGAATGTCTGGCTCTGGGTTACTGACCACATGATAGTTATCCAGTTCATTAAGATTTTCTTTTGTACAGCTCTTTCATGTATTCTTTCCATCTCTCCTTGATTTCTTCTTCATCTGCTAGGTCTCTACCATTTCTGTTCTTTATTATGCCAATCTTTGGGGAAAAAGTTCCCTTGATATTTCCAGTTTTCCTGAAGAGATCTCTAGTCTTTCCCCTTCAGTTGTTTTCTTCTAGTCTTATACACTGTTCATTGAAGAATGCCTTCTTGTCTCTCTGTGCTATTCTTTGGAACTCTGCATTTAGTTGGATGTACCTTTCCCTTTATCCCTTGTTTGTTGGTTTTTTTCTCCCTTGCTCTTCTTTCTTCAGCTATTTGTAAAGCCTCCTCAGATAACCACTTTACCTTCTTGCTTTTCTTTTTCTTTGAGATGGTTTTTTTCACTGCCTCCTGTACAATAATACAGACCTCTGTCCATAGTTATTCAGGCACACTGTTTACTAGATCTAATCACTTGAATCTATTCATCACCTCCACTGCATATTCATCAGTTCAGTTCTGTTGCTCAGTCATGTCTGACTCTTTGTAACCCCATGGACTGTAGCACACCAGGCTTCCCTGTCCATCACCAACTCCCAAAGCTTGCTCAAACTCATGTTCATCAAGTCAGTGATGCATCCAACCATCGCATCCTCTGTCATCCCCTTCTCTCCCTGCCTTCAATCTTTCCCAGCATCAGAATCTTTTCCCTTGAGTCAGTTCTTCAAATCAGGTGGCCAAAGTATTGGAGTTTCAGCTTCAGCATCAGTCCTTCCCATTCAGGACTGATTTCCTTTAGGATGGACTGGTTGGATCTCCTTGCAGTCCAAGGGACTCTGAAGAGTCTTCTCCAACACAAGTTCAAAAGCATCAATTCTTCGATGCTCAGCTTTCTTCACAGTCCAACTCTCACATCCATATATGACTACTGGAAAAACCATAGCTTTGGCTTGATGGACCTTTGTCAGCAAAGTGATGTCTCTGCTTTTTAATATGCTATCTAGGTTGATCACAGCTTTTCTTTCATGAAGCAAGCGTCTTTGAATTTCATGGCTGCAGTCACTAGCTTCAGTGATTTTGGAGCCCAAGAGAATAAACTTTGTCACTGTTTCATTGTTTCCCCATCTATTTGCCATGAAGTGATGGGGCCAGATGCCATAATCTTCGTTTTCTGAATGTTGAGTTTTAAAGCAGCTTTTTCACCCTCCTCTCTCACTTTCATCAAGAGGCTTTTTAGTTCTTCTTCACTTTCTGCCATAAGGGTGGTGTCATCTCTGTATCTGAGGTTATTGATATTTCTCCTGGCAATCTTAATTCCAGCTTGTGCTTCATCCAGCCCAGCATTTCACATGATATAATCTGTATGTAAGTTAAATAAGCATATTCATAAGGAATTTGATTTAAGTCTACCTAAATGGCCTAGTGTTTTCTCTGATTTCTTTAATTTAAACTTGAATTTTCCTATTAGAAGCTAATGATCTAAGCCACAGTTAGCTCCAGATCTTGTTTTTGCTGACTATATATAGCTTCTTCATCTTAGACTAAAAAGAATATAATCAATTTGATTTTGGTATTGACCATTTGGTCATATCCATGTGTAGTCATCTCCTGTTTTGTTGAAAATGATGTTTGCTATGACCAATGCATTCTCTTGGCATAATTCAGTTAGCCTTTGCCCTGTTTCATTTTGTACTCCAAGACTGAACTTGCCTATTACTCCAGGTATCTCTTGACTTCCTACTTTTGCATTCCAATCCCCAATGTTGAGTAGAAATTTTTTTTGATGTTAGTTCTAAGAGTTTTTCTAGGTCTTCATAGGACTGATCAACTTCAGCTTCTTTAGCGTTGTTGGTAGGGGCATAGACTTAAATTACTGTGATGTTGAATGGTTTACCGCGGAAACGAACTGAGATCGTTCTGTCATTTTTGAGGTTGTACCCAAGTGCTATATTTGAACTCTTTTGTCAATTAACAGGGCTACTCCATTTCTTCTATGGGACTCTTGCCCACAGTAGTAGGTATAATGGTGATCTGAATTAAATTCCATTCCCACCCATTTTAGTTCACTGACTTCTAAGACCTCGATGTTCATTCTTACCACTTCCTGCTTGGCCACATCCATTAGGCCCATTGGCTCATGGGCCTAGCACCCCAGGTCCCTGTGCAATACTGTTGTGTGCAGTGGCTTCTACTTTCATCACTAGGCCTATCCACACGTGAGCATTGTTTCTGCTTTGTCCCAGCCACTTGGTTCTTTCTGGGCTATTAGTAGCTGTCCTCCTCTCTTCCCCAGTAGCATATGAGATACCTTCCAACCGGGGGGACTCGTCTTTTGGTTTCATATCTTTTTGTCTTTTTATACAATTCCTGATTTTCCCACGGCAAGTATATTGGGGTGGTTTGCCATTCCCTCTTCCAGTGGATCACGTTTTGTCAGAACTGTCTACTATGAGATTCGAATATGCAGCTGCAAACCAATCAATACCAACTATTACTGGCGACCACCAAACACTGTAAGAGAGGCACAGAACAGATTCTTCCTCAGAGGCTCCAGGAGAAGCAGGCTAATATTGCCAGCACCTTGATTTTGGACTGCTAGCCTCCAGAACTGTGAGAGAACAAATTCTTGTTTTAAGCCACCTATTTGTGATACTCTCTTATAGCGTCTCTAGGAAACTAATACAGAGAGAAAACATAGGGAAAGAGAAAATAAATACCAGATACCCCAAATTCTGACTATAAAAATCTGCCCCTATCTCTGGCTGACCCCTGAATAGCACAAGTATGGAGTAACTAAGGCTAAAATAATTGAATAGACTTTCAGCTGCTTCACTCTACAGGGATACAGAGTTTGGAGTTCAAGTTCAGTCAAATTAACTGTCCATTGAAACATCAACAACAAAACCCACAATGCTTTTGGGAGAATATAAGAAGATCCTGCATCTTTATAATATATAACTCGCAAGATAAAATGTATATTTATAAAATATCAATCACATAATGCAATTCCAAATAATTCAACAAATGAAGAAACAAAAAATTGCAATTCTTACTCAAAAGAACATATGATCAGTAAAGATGATCTCTTTACTCTTAGATGACACAGTATTAAAATTACCAGATAAGGATTATAAAGCAACTATTTCAGCTGTTTTTGAGAACATAAAGAAAAATGTGACCCCATAGAGTGAACAAATAGGATATCTCAGCCAAAAAATACAAACTATGAAAGAGAACCATTAGAAAATTATAGAACTGAAATGTGAAATATCTGAAATTTTAAAATACTGGAAATTTAGCAGAAGACTGAAGACAACAAAGAAATCACAGTAATCTTAAAGATAGATCATCAGAAATTAGTCAATCAGAAGAACAGAAGAAATAAAGATTATTTAGAAAATGAACTCAGTCATGTCCGACTCTTTGTGACCCCATGGACTATAACCCGCCAGGCTTCTCTGTCTATGCGAATCCTCCAGGCAAGAATACTGGAGTGTGTTCCCATGCCCTCTTCCAGGGGGATCTTTCCAGCCCAGGGATTGAAGTCTGGTCTCCCGCATTGCAGATGGCTTCTTTACTAGCTGAGCCACAAGGGAAGCCCAGAAAGAGAATATATTGACAACTTTATGCTCATATGTTTAACAACTTAGGTGAAATCGATGAATTTTTTGAAAAATACAACTTACCAAAACTGACACAAGATAAAACAGAAATTTGGAAGAGTCCTATATTGTAATAGAATTATTGATTGGTTAGAAAAGTAGTGTTTTTTCTTCTTTTTATTTCATGCCTGATTTTTTAAGATAGAGTGTCTTAATGTATTTTGTGTATGTCGTAGATCTCTTTATTTTAATCTGTTTGGTAACAAAATACTGTTCTCCACCAGCTATTTTTACCTTTGTCATGTGATCAAAGTTAATACTACCTATGATGGGACAAACTGATATCATGCGCCTCCTGATATGATGCACTGAGAAGGACACAGTGTCACTACTGTGGCATTCTCACCAACAAAGAATAATCTGAATTTAATAATGAGGAAACATCAGATAAATTCCAATTGAGCAGCATTCTAGAAAATAACTGGCTAGCATTTTTTAAAGTGTCAAGGTCATGAAAGACAAAGAAAGGCTGAGTAACTACTTCAGCTTATAGGAGAGTAAAGTGACATGACAACTACAGGCATCGTAGGTTAGATCTTGAAGCAGATAAAGAATGTTAGTGGTAAATTGGCAAATCTGAAGAAAGTCTGTAAATTAGATAATAGTGTTACTTAATGTTAAGATTGATTCTAATACTATTTTCTTGATTTTAATGATAATACTGTGGTTATTGAGAGTGAACTCCAGGAGTTGGTGATGGACAGGGAGGCCTGGCATGCTGCGATTCATGGGGTCGAAAAGAGTCAGACATGACTGAGTGACTGAACTGAACTGAACTGTGGTTATATGGAACTTCCCTGGTGACTCAGACAGTAAAGAATCTGTCTGCAATTTGGAAGACCTAGGTCTGATTCCTGGGTTGGGAAGATCCCCTGGAGAAGGAAATGGCTACCCCCTCCAGTATTCTTGCCTGGGAAATCCCATGGACAGAAGAAGCATGGTGGGCTACAATCCATGGGGTTGCAAAGAGTTGGACACAACCGAGTGACTAGAACTCTAGCATTCACTATGGTTATACAGAAAGTGAAAATGTTAATCACTTAGTCATGTCTAACTCTTTGACCCCATGGACTGTAGCCCTCCAGGCTCTTCTGTGCACGGGAGTCTCCAGGCAAGAATACTGGAATGGGTTGCCATTCCCTTCTCCAGCAATCTTCCCAACCCAGGGACTGAACCTGGGTCTCCCACACTGCAGGCAGATTCCTTACCATCTGAACCATCTAAGATGATATTTATAGAATATGAGAGGAAAGTGTATAAGAATCTTTTATACTATTATTTCTGCAACTTTTTGTAAGTATAGAATTATCTCAAAATTAAATTTTTGTAACTTCTAAGCTTAAGAATTAAAAGAAATTTAACAAAAAGTAGTTTTTGAACTTAACTTGCTCTCTTCAACTAGTCTACAGTTGGTTTACTGCCAGCTGGTGATTATGCTGAGTTCAATGTAGACAGTCC
Source organism: Redunca redunca (assembly GCA_006410935.1). Classification (NCBI taxonomy): domain Eukaryota; kingdom Metazoa; phylum Chordata; class Mammalia; order Artiodactyla; family Bovidae; genus Redunca; species Redunca redunca. Next base: position 75,687 of record SJYQ01005734.1, on the reverse strand, counting down.
CTGGGCTCTTGGAGTTTGTATTCTGGTGGGGAAAGATATTTATTTAAAAAATACTTTTGTTGTTATTTTTCAGTCACTAAGCTGTGTCCAACTCTTTTGCAACTCCATGGACTATAGCATGCGAGGCCTTACCAAGAATGCAAATAGATTTTTTTGCCAGACTCTTTTCCATGAACTAGGCTGGGGCAGAATTTAAAAGCACCAAAACTTTGATTCAAGTCCCTAATATTCTAACTTTAAATCCTGAATTTAAAATTTGCAAATTGACAAATTTGTATATGTGTATGTATATTGCTATGGATACCAGACAATATTAGATGTTGATTACATATATATTCATGTTACATTTATCTGTTATAAGTCGATTTTTAAATTGTATACCCAGTGACCAGACTGTGTCTATTGTTCTTTACAGAAATTACTCTGTCATCTCTGAAGGGGCTGAATTGACCAAACAATCGCAACCTGAGCTAAATCTCCTAATAAAACTAAATACAAATGAGTAATAGGTACTTGATTATATTTAATCATTATAATCACTTCAGTAAACAGTTTTGAAGATGAAGTTTTTAGTCTTGCTGGCTGGCCCAGCTTTTCTTATGATTAGTGGAAATTTTGGTGCTGTCTGTGACCATAAAACTTAATATATTCAGGAATTAATTCTATGACCAAGACCTCATGAGAAGACTCCATGACCTATTGAGTTCAACAGAATTGATGCAAAGTGTTTTAGAGCACAGTGATTTGGAAAGCCAGTGAACCAAGAACAGAAAATGTTGGGCTGAAAATTCTGTGTCATTCTAGGGCCCCTCTTAGGGCTTTCCAGGTCATACAGTGGTAAAGAATCTGCCTGCCAGTCCAGGAGATATAAGAGATGTAGGTTCGATCCCTAGGTCGGGAATATCCACTGGCTGGAGTAGGGAGTGGCAACCCACTCCAGTGTTCTAGCCTGGAAAATCCCATGAACAGAGGAGCTTGGAGGGCTATAGTCCATGGGTTGGACATGTCTGAGCACACACACACACACACACATAGGGCCCCTCTGCCTTTGTTGTACAATAGGTTTGAAGAAAGTCCTCTGACATTCAAAGGACATAATGATATATTTGCACTCATGTTTAATTTTCTGATCCAGGTAATAAGTGACACTATAAATTGAGGATTTCGTCAACCTTAATGGATAAAAAACTTTGTGTTCTTCATGAGCGTCTAAGTATAAACTCTTAAGGATAAAAATTTAGTCTCCCAGTGATGATCTAAAGCTTCACATTTTAAACTTTGGAGCAATTGTTCACTATGCAGAATATGTTAAAGACTGCAGTCCTACCACGTTTTCTCTACCTTTCATTAAGTTTTCAAAAGCCTGTTATGGATAGTCTTTTTCTCTCTCTCAGGGCCTTTTAATTTTTAATCACAGTTGTCTCAAATCCTGATCATATTTCTGAGAAATTACTTTATGTAAAAGATGGAGCAAGATAGAGTTGCCACATACCTTTTTATCTTTTCTGTGAAATTATTTGAACCTAAAGTTGTGGTGACAAGGTTGCTTCTAATAGATTCTGTTGCCATGGAAGCAGGCTGTTGAAAAGAGCAAGACTCAAAACCTCCAACTTTTTGCATGTTTACACCTATGCTCACAAATATATAAATTTTAGATTGAATGACAAACCATATACTATGAAACCTGTTGACCATGCAGTATATTTCAAAAATGAAAGTTATAGATGCTAATATAGCAGAGTTGAGCTAATTGTATATAATCAAGATTCTTTTATACAATAAATTAGTGAACTGAAACAGATTTTAAAAAATATTTTTAGGAGCCAGAGAGAAGTTATCATTCAAGACCTGAAATGGAAAAGAAGAAAAAAAAAGAAGAAAGTGGAAGGAAAGAAGGAAGAAAACAGCCAATTATTCATTCATTAAGTACATACACCAAGTATGTGTCAGGTTCCATAAAGATAAGATTAATATCCAATGTTTTCTTTCTGTAGTCTCATTGCTTTGTTGTTTTTGTTGTTCAGTAGCTAATTTGTGTCCATTCTTTGTGACCCCATGGATTGCAGCATGCCAAGCTCCTCTGTCCTCCACCGTCTCCCAGAGTTTGCTCAGATTCATGTCCATTGAGTCAGTGATGCTGTCTAACAATGTCATCCCCTGCTGCCCCTTCTCCTTTTGCCTTCAATCTTTCCCAGCATTAGGGCCTTTTCCAAAGAGTCAGCTTTCATGGCTTAGCCCAGTCCATTACATATAACAGATGCTCAATAAATATTTATTGAGTGAATTAAGACATAAGGGTAGCAAATACCAATGTTGATGAAAAAGACATTTGACTCATAATGGTGTAGAGAATCTAAGGGAGAAGTAGTGTCCCCTTAGGGGCTTCCCTGGTGGCTCAGACTGTAAAGAATCTGCCTGCAGGATTGTAGGAGACCTGGACTTGCTCACTGGGTTGGAAAGGTCTCCTGGAGGAGGGCATGACAGCCTGCTGCAGTATTCTTGCCTGGAGAATTCCCACGGATAGAGGAGCCTGGTGGGCCACAGTCCATGGGGTCGCAAAGATTCAGGCATGACTGAGCAACTAAGCACAGCACAGTGGCCCTTAGAGTATTGTACATATGAAACTGGCCAGACTCAGTTAGATCCTCTTATTAGGGTAAGAGAAGTGCTTGGGCAACTGACCCACTGCACGTGTTACAGCAGAACACACAACACATAATGTTCAAGAACACTAGCTATCTTTGGACCTCATCCAGGCAAAGCTGATAGTAAGAGACTAAAATAGAGCAATATAACCAGGGAGATAGCCAGACCATGGATAGTCCAATAGCTGTTAACATAGTGTGTGCCATGGGAATGTATATACATCACAGAGGATTTCTACACAAATGTACAGATATCTTTTTCTAAATATTTCAGTACTGTTTAGAGATTAGTATTGAACATATTCACTCTTTTTGACATCATAGATATATGTTTTAACAGATGCATTTCAAGAAAAATGTTTGTGTGCTTGTGGGCTAAGTTGCTTCAGTCCTGTCTGATCTTTGCAGGCCTATGGACCATAGCCCGCCAGGCTCCTCTGTCCAGGGGATTCTCCAGGCAAGAATACTGGAGTGGATTGCCATGCCCTCCTCCAGGGGACCTTCCCAACCGAGGGATTTGAACCTACATCTCTTTACGTCTCCTGCATTGGCAGGCAGGTTCTTTACCACTAGTACCACCTGGGAAGCCCATAAAGAAAAATATAAAATTTACTTTAAATTGTGAAAACATTTACTTTGAAATAATTTTAGACAAAGTTGCAAAAATAGTACAGAGTTCCTATATAATCTTTGCCCAGTTTCCCCTCATGGTATCTTCTTATATAACTACAGTACAGTGATACAGACCAGGGAAGTAACGTTACTACAACAATGTTAACTAAACTAAAAGTCTTACTCAAATTTCTTATTTTTTTTTTCATGAATATCCTTTCTCTGTCCCAACATCTGTTCCAGGATCTCATTTTGTTTATTTCTCATGTCTCCTTAGCCTCCAGAGTGAAGTCAAAGCCTCTAAAAAAAGAGGAAATTTTTACTTTCATCAGAAAAATATATTAAAAATTAAAATTTCAATTATTAATAGTAGTATTGTTATTTCTGGGTCCTTCCCCATTTTCAGAGCACAGCCGAGAAAAGAAAGTAAGAGTCTGTATTTAATTGGGGAAAAGACCTATCACTCTCTTTCCTACAACCTGGGCTTCTCTAATAACTGCTTTGTGTTGTTTGGATTTAATTCCTACAGAATTTTGAGGGGAACATTCAAAATCTGTGAACAACTTTATAGTTGACAAGTTGCAACAAATGTCAACAAGGGTAGAAGAAGAGTAGAGGAGCAGAGAAAAAAACTCAGGTGGACTTGATTCAGCAGGACATTCTGCTGATGTGGACTAGAAATAGACTAAGGAATTGAGATTACAAATACCATCTGAAAGACAGAATCTAGGATAAAATTTATGAACTCCAGTGCCAGATTAGTATTGTGATTAACTGGAATTGGTACTAAATCCAGGACTTGTGTCATGGTAAAGACACAATGAGTGAAAAAAACGGCAAGCATCATCTGGCTCAGTCAGTAATGAAATGGAGTGTGGTGAACTGGAGGACGCATATCACATCTAAAGCCAGTAGTTGGTATTTCGCTCCATTTGGAATTTACAGTCAGAATTTGAGTCCAGTGTTGCAAGATTCTCAGATGTTTTTTTACAGGAGAACTTTTTGCCCCAAAAGAATTTTATGTGAAAATTCTTATTTTTATTTTAGTTTTTAAGATTTTTATGAGATTTACATTCACTAAACAGTTATAACATTAAATTTTCTCCATAAAATATTCATGTAAGTCCCAGTTAAATGCATCTAGATGCTGGATGGTCTGCTGAAGTGAAGCGAGGTGAAAGTTGCTCAGTTGTGTCCAACTGTTTTCAATCCCATGGACTACGCTGTCCCTGGAATTCTCCAGACCAGAATACTGGAGTATGTAGCCTTTCCCTTCTCCAGGGGATCTTCCCTACCCAGGGATCAAACCAGGTCTCCTGCATTGCAGGCGTACTCTTTACCAACTGAGCTATTAGGGAAGCCCCTTAAGTGTACTCAAAATCTAAGTGACTAATTTCTACTCACTGGTCCTGTAATAGGTACAAGTCAAATGCCATAGAAAAAGTTCAAACTACTTCATGTAACAGACATTTAATTTACTACTAGTAAGTTCAAAAAAGCCAATAGTCTATTCTACTAAAACTTTATAGGTAGATGATATAGACTAATAGAAAATTCTTATTTTTAAATGTTAGTAACTAATTTGCCTGTGAGTTTCTCTTGAAACTCCCTCAACTCTTGAATTGCCTAAGAACTCTAAGGCCTTTCTCAGTCAATCAGAGTCACTTTTCATCCAAACACTGTGAAAAGAAAAAAACTGGACTAATCAGTCTTCTTTTGCTTTTACTTCCCCTGGCCGTGGCGTAGTCATTGTTAAAGACGGATTCCAACAGATGTTAGTCCACTGCTGATCTAGACCTTATTTGAGCTACAGGTTGTCACACTGAGCTCCAGCATTACAGCTGTTTCACATTTCTGCATTCAGCCATTGCTCCCCAGTGCCCAGAAACATGCTAGACTGAGTATGCCCAGCAAAGCTTCTGTTATCATCCAGATGTTTTCCTTGAAAAAATATCTTTGGGCATTTTGCGAACTCTAGTATTTGGCCCTGAATCCTACTTTTTTTTTTCCTTGTTTCCTTTTTCTTTTCTTTTTTTTAATTTTTATTTTTACTTTATTTTACTTTACAATACTGTATTGGTTTTGCCATACATTGACATGAATCCGCCACTTTTCTCAGGAAAATTTTCTTTTACTTTATTCATTCTTTTATCCTACACCTGGGCCATATTCTGTACCCCTCTGTTCTACTCTATGCCAACAATACTCCTCAACTCTGAACTTTGAGAAACAGGAACAGTAGAGGTTATTGTTGTTCAGTCACTAAGTTGTGTCCCACTGTGTGACCCCACGGACTACAGCACACCAGGTTTCCAGTCCTTCACCATCTCTCGGAGTTTGTTCAGACTCATGTCCATTGATTGGTGCCGTCCAACCATCTCATCCTCTGTCACAACAGAGGAGGTTGGAACTTCTTCTTTTTTTTTTTTTTTCTCCCAGGAAGCTGAAGAAGCTTCCTCATACAAATTCTCCTACCTCACCCTAGCAATCAACTCTACTGATTAGTTTTGGTAAATCATTAAGTAAACAAACAAATGAATTGTCCTGTTACAACTTCCTGAAGGACAAAGATAACACTACCTTTACATAACTCAGTGGGGCCATTCAAGTGACTCAACCCAAAACAAAGAAGGTCTGGTCAAAAGCAGTCTCATCTTTAGGCATAAGAACAGCTTCTCTAAATATGAGAAGTTTCCCTCAACTTGCACTTGAGGTAAATATTTACTTTAATACCCTGTTATCCAGATTTAAACAGTTTGATAAACTTGAATTCATTTCTTATAGGGAGTCAATATAAAAAATAAAAATATACAAGATTATTATTTAAATATAATGATTTGACAGAAAAATCTTACTTCCCCATTATGAAATTGGAATTGAAAATGAACAAATTTATAGCAAATCTTTAGTAGGTGAAAGTACAACAGGTGTATACTTGTTATATATATTCAAATATCTGCAAGAAAACTTCAGCAAGTGCTTATATATTCTGTACTTAGAGACAGACTTGTTTCTGGTTAAATCTTTCACTTAACCTTCTGCACAAAGTGAATAGCCAAAGAATGCTTCAGTCCTCAGTTAATCTGTAACAACTTTCCCTCTGTGGATTTTTAGCAAGAATTAGCCTGGGTGCTGTTTATGGCAAGGGTACCTATAAGTTGGGTTTGTGAGAGTCTGAAAGTTCTTTCATACTGAATTTCTTCAGTTGGGAGTGTGACACTGAATACAGCAAACCTCATTTAAATTGAAGTTGGGAATCCAGAAGGAGAAGCTCTCACACACTACCATTCATTGCCATCTGCAGACCCCCAAAAGGAAGAGACACACCGTGTGTCTCTTATAGGAGGAAGGTTACTACTTTACTACCCCAGCAGGAGGAAGATTTTCTCCTTGCCCAGTGACAAGTGCCACCAATGAGAACATTGCAATTCAGCCAATGGGAAGCCATCACTAACCTAAATTCTCACTTTCCTCCAATGGACTTTCATTCAAAACACTTCCTCCCAGCCTTTCCCTCTTCTCTATAAAGTAACAGTTACTTTCCTTTGTTTGCTGGACTTGCCTATAGTTTTCCCCACAGCATGCTTGTCCCTAATTGCAATTCTCTGCTATCCTTGAATAAACTTATTTTGCTTGCAAAGTAACTTGCCATTTTTAACAGATAGTGCTTTATTTTGCTTTTCTTTTCTTCATTTCCCCAAGAAGCCTAGAATTGTTTCAAACTTGTAGTATGTGTGAACTTCCTAAATAGTGGTAATAGGTTTGTGAACTTCAGGAGAAACAATATGGGGAAAAGCTCCCAGACTGAGGAGACTCAGGAAGCTGAATTTTATCTACTGAGCTCCAAGACATTCCTTTTGCTCACTGGTAAATGGAGAGAATAATATTGGTTCTCCCTGCCTTACAAAGAAGTGAAAGTGAAAGTAGCTCAGTCATGTCCGACTCTTTGTGATCCCATGAATTGTAGCCTACCACGCACAGAATTGGACACGACTGAAGTAACTTAGCAGCAGCAGCATGCTCCTCTGTCCATGTAAAATACTAGTCTAGAGTCGAAAACTTTGTAAGTTTCAACATGAAAAAGTTAGTGCTAATGTAATTGAAAAGTCAGTATGTGATAACTTTTATGACCATGCTTATACTTTATCAATAACAGGAAAAAATTGTGTGTGATATGATTAAATTGTTCATACTGGTCACCTAGCAATTTTATACATGCTCTAAGAAAACCATAGAATACTACTCTTTTTTTAAAAAAAAAAATTAAGTTAATTTTAATTGGAGGCTAATTACTTTGCAATATTGTAGTGGTTTTTGCCATACATTGACATGAATCAACCATGGGTGTACATGTGTTCCCCATCCTGAACCCCCCCCCCTTACCTCCCCTACTCTTTAACATAGGGGATGTTAAATGTTAATACTAAACAATTTAATTATTTCTTTCCTCAGAATAAGAGCTTCTTAGCAAAGTGATTGCAGCATCAAGGAATGCTCTGGATTAAATGGGTCCTGAACACGAATTCCCACTTGCTGCCTACATTCCCTCAGTCGAGGGCCTCATTTTGGGCAAGAAATTCTGTAGTCGTTGTGTTTTTCCTGAGAGTCCACATTTGCATGTGTATGTGGATGTTTTGAGAACCTGTTTTTGAAAAGTTAACTGGTGGATTGGATCTGAAAATACCATGGAGGATCAGTGATCCGTTAAGCAAAAACAGATTTAAAACCACCTACGTGGTGTTGTCCCAACCTTGTTAATGAAAAAGAAATAAATGTTGGAGGCAAATTAACTCAGAGCCTCTCCAGGATTTCTTAATGGATCTAAACTCCCTTAAGAAATGCTTGGAATTTTTTTTTTACAATTAAAACAAGAAATTCTTTATTTTACTCTAAGAAGCTGACATCCTTTAAAACCTGAAATCAGAGCCATTTAACTGAGCTCAGTCACCCATGAGAATTAATCTTCAGTGTTTAAATAAAGGATATTATGAAGGATGGGCCAAGATGATTCCCATGATGAAAACCAGTGTAATGATACTAAGAGCAGACTGTGCAAGGCCAACGTGGGTTCAAGTACTTCAGGGGGTTTCCCAATCAATGTTATGACTTCCTAAAAGGGGTTATTGCCAAAGTTTTACTGATGATGAATAATTGATTCAACTGGCTTCTCAAATACATAGTTTACTAATTGAAATAATTGGATAAAAATGTAGAGTACACAAAATGGCTCATTTTAAAATTGATTCAGGCATTTTATAGGTCAAACCAATTAAGTCTCTCCTTCAAACATAAATATGTACATATCTCTGAAGTGAGATTTAATTGTGTCCCCCCAAACAATATTATAAAAAAAGGTCATATCACACACATGGCATGGCTTTATGTATGCACAGAAAGACACACAAAGACAAGCACTTTCACTTGCCATGTGATGTAGTTCCTAGAACGGTGTGTTCATACTGCCTTTCAAGACTTTTAAAAAGACATAATTGACGAATCACCCAAAGTGAAATATATTTGAAAGTATTTTTCTTATTTTATACTAGATTAGGTTAGACATTTGTTGATATAGCAAGTACTTTTGGGTTATACTTTTATAATACTATGTTTAGAACATTCTTGTGGGTTTAAAGTGTTTTGCTTTATTTTTACTATTTTAATTGTATGTTCTGAAGGTTTTTTTTTCATGTTCTATTTATTACATTTATAACTGTTACTTTACATAATAATACTCTTAACCCTCTATTATTTTAAATAGTTATCTGTTAATTTCCTTCTGTGGATAATAAGCAAAATTAGGTATTTCTTTTTCCTTCCAATTCTTTAAGTCATTTTTCTTTTGCATTCATTTTGCTTAATTATGTTTCTTAGTGTTTAACTTTTACTATATAAATCCAGAGGCAAATATACTTGAAAGTATTTTTTTAATATATACTATTTTCTGCGTTTAAGTGATATATCTTAAACCCTAGTTGCATAAGATATCAGTGTACTTTATAATTTTTATGAGATCTTCATTTCTATATTGTCAAAGTTTATACCATTCTCACTTGACAATATAACCATAATCCAACATTTGTGTTACTCTTGGTCCTATGGTTATACAGGATTAATATTCATGATCAGTTTTCCTTCATCTCTTGTGTGTGTGTTAGTCACTCAGTCGTGTCCAACTCTCTGTGACCCCATTGGACTGCAGCCCACCAGGCTCCTCTGTCCATGGAATTCTCCAGGCAAGAACACTGGAGTGGGTTGCCATTTCCTTTCCCCCCCTTCATCTCGTACTTGAATGAAATTCTTAAATCTATCCTTTTTCCTTTTCAAAATGGTTTTACTTTTATACTTGGATGATATAAAGGTCAGGTATAATTTTTTATTAAGTGGCATTGTCTTTTTTTCAGTGATCTGTAGGCAGTGCTCAATGACACTTTCATGGAGAGTGTTGACTTGGAGACCTGTCTGATTTGTTCTCCTTTACTGACTTTTGTGGGTTAGTCCCAATTCATGCCTATTGCCCATGCATTCTTTTAAACAATATTGTATAAGTTGATGTTATAGCTAGGATGTTAAAATAAGTATTTCATTATATTTCAAGTCTAATAATTGCTTATTTAACTCCTATGCAGAGTACATCATGAGAAACACTGGGCTGGAAGAAGCACAAGCTGGAGTCAAGATTGCCCAGAGAAATATCAATAACTTCAGATATGCAGATGACACCACCCTTATGGCAGAAAGTGAGGAGGAACTAAAAAGCCTCTTGATGAAAATGAAAGAGGAGAGCGAAAAAGTTGGCTTAAAGCTCAACATTCAGAAAACGAAGACCATGGCATCTGGCCCCATCACTTCATGGGGAATAGATGGGGAAACAGTGGAAACAGTGTCAGACTTTATTTTTGGGGCTCCAAAATCACTGTAGATTGTTATTGCAGCCATGAAATTAAAAGACGCTTACTCCTTGGAAGGAAAGTTATGACCAAGCAAGATAGCATATTAAAAAGCGGAGACGCCAACAAAGGTCTGTCTAGTCTAGGCTATGGTTTTTCCAGTGGTCATGTATGGATGTGAGAGTTGGACTGTGAAGAAAGCTGAGTGCCAAAGAATTGATAATTTTGAACTGTGGTGTCGGAGAAGACTCTTGAGAGTCCCTGGGACTGCAAGGAGGTCCAACCAGTCCATCCTAAAGGAGATCAGTCCTGGGTGTTCTTTGAAAGGACTGATGCTAAAGCTGAAACTCCAATACTTTGGCCACCTCATGCGAAGAGTTGACTCTTTGGAAAAGAATCTGATGCTGGAAGGGATTGGGGGCAGGAGGAGGAGAAGGGGACGACAGAGGATGAGATGGCTGGATGGCATCAATGACTCAATGGACATGAGTTTGGGTGAACTCTGGGAGTTGGTGATGGACAGGGAGGCCTGGCGTGCTGCGCTTCATGGGGTCACAAAGTCGGACACAGCTGAATGACTGAACTGAACTGAATTATATTATAACTCAGTTTGACTGGATTATATACTTTTCCTCCTCAGGTGTGATAGGCTTTTTCAATCAATAGATAAAGTCCTATTCTCCTCCCTCTTATTGTCTCCCTCTCCCTTTCTCTCTGCCTCCTTCTCCTCATACCCCTTCCCCTTCTCTACCCCACTTCTTCCCCTCCTCTCTCTTCCCACCTTGTTCCTCCCTTCCTCCTCCTTTCCTCCTTCTCCTTCCCCTTCTTCTTCTCCTTCTTTTCTTCTCTGCTTCTTCCTCTTCCTCCTCCTCCTTTTCCTTCCTACCCTTCTCTCTCTTCTTTCTTCTCCTATTTCTTCTTTGTAATCCTTTTTACTTTTTACATATTTAATTTTCTCACTTAGATCCACTATATCTCTTACTGACATTTTAGCAGTACCTATTCTCTTTCGTGATGCTTCCAGTTTTTACTTTATTTCTGTGGCATTCTTCCATTTTATTCCTGGACTCAGTCAACTTTTCTCTTCTCGTTCCTAAGCTCTTGTACCTATGCTCTCTGCTTTGTTTTATAAAGATACTTTATTATTATTACTATTATAATTCATGGCAAAATGATGGGTCACACTAATATTTGATCTGCGACTTAAAAAATTTTTGGGGGGTGCTGGCTTAATAAGCCTTTTTTAAATTTTTTTTTATTGAAGGATAATTGCTTTACAGAATTGTTTTTTGTCAAACCTCAACATGAATCAGCCATAGGTGTACATATATCCCTCCCTTTTTGAACTTCCCTCCCATCTCCCATCCCACCCCTCTAGATTGATACAGAGCCCCTGTTTGAGCTGCCTGAGCCATACCACAAGTTCCAGTTGGCTATCTATTTTAAATATGTTAATGTAAGTTTCCATGTTACTCTTTCCATACATCTCACCCACTCCTCCCCTCTCCCCATGTCCATAAGTCTATTCTATATGTTTGTTTCTCCATTGCTGCCCTGTAAATACCACTTTATAGATTCCATAAATAAATGTTAGAATACAATATTTGTCTTTCTCTTTCTGACTCACTTCACTCTCTATAATAAGTTTTAGGGTCATCCACTTCATCAGAACTGACTCAAACGTGCTCCTTTTTCTGGCTGAGTAATATTCCATTGTATATATGTACCACAACTTCTTTATCCATTCATCTGTCAGTGGACATCTAGGTTGCTTCCATGTTCTACCTATTGTAAATAGTGCTGCAATGAAAAAGGGATACATGTGTCATTTTCAATGTTGGTTTCCTCAGGGTATATGCCTAGGAGTGGGATTGCTGGGTCACATGGTGGTTTTATTCCTAGTTTTTAAAGGAATCTCCATACCGTCTACCACAGTAGCTGTATCAGTTTACATTCCTACCAACAGTGTAAGAGCATTCCCTTTTCTCCACACTCTCTCCAGCATTTATTGTTTGTAGACTTTTTGATGATGGACATTCTCACCAGTGTGAGGTCAATCTCATTGTAGTTTTGGTTTGCATTTCTCTGATAATGAGTGATGTTGAGCATCTTTTCATGTATTTGTTAAACATCTGTATGTCTTCTTTGGAGAAATGTCTGTTTAGGCCTTTTCTCGCTTTTTGATTTGGTTGTTTGATTTTTTCTGGTATTGAGTTGTATGAGCTGATTGTATATTTTGGAAATTAACCCTTTGTCAGTTGTTTCATTTGCCATTATTTTCTCTCATTCTGAGGGTTGTCTTTTCACCTTGATTATAGTTTCCTTTGCTGTGCAAAAGCTTTTAAGTTTAATCAGGTCCCACTTGTTTATTTTATTTTTATTTCTGTTACTCTAGGAGGTGGCTCATAGAGGATCTTGCTTTGATTTATGTCAAGTGTTCTGCCTATGTTTTCCTCTAAGAGTTTTATAGTTTCTGGTCTTACATTTAGGTCTTTAATCCATTTTGAGTTTATCTTTGTGTTGGTGTTAGGAAGTGTTCTAACTTCATTCTTTTACATGTAGCTGTCCAGTTTTCCCAGCACCATTTTTTGAAGAGGCTGTCTTTGCCCCATTTATATTCTTGCCTCCTTTGTCAAAAATAAGGTGCCCATAGGTGCATGGGTTTATTTCTGGGCTTTCTTTCTTGTTCCATTGGTCTATATTTCTGATTTTGTGCCAGTACCATACTGTCTTGATGCCTGTAGCTTTGTGGTATAATCTGAAGTCAGGAAAGTTGATTCCTCCAGTCTCATTCTTCTTTCTTAAGACCGCTTTGGCTATTCGGGGTCTTTTGTGTTTCCATATGAATTGTGAAATATTTTGTTCTAGTTCTGTGAAAAATGACATTGGTAATTTGATAGGGATCACGTTGAATCTGTAAATTGCATTTGACAGTATAGTCATTTTCACAGTATTGATTCTTCCTACCTATCTCTCCATTTGTTTATGTGGTCTTTGATTTCTTTCATTATTGTCTTATAATTTTCTGGGTACAGTTCTTTTGTCTCCTTGAGGTGAAGTGAAGTGAAGTCACTCAGTCGTGTCCGACTCTGCGACCTCATGGACTGCAATCCACCAGGCTCCTCCATCCATGGGATTCTCCAGGCAAGAATACTGGAGTGGGTTTCCATTTCCTTCTCCAGGGGATCTTCCCAACCCAGGGATTGAACCCAGGTCTCCCGCATTGCAGGTTGACACTGTAACCTGTCTCCTTAAGTAAGTTTATTCCTAAATATTTAATTCTTTGTGTTGCAATGGTGAATGGGATTGAGTCCTTAATTTCTCTTTTGGATTTTTCATTGTTAGAATATTGAAATGAAAGTGATTTATGTGTATTGATTTTGAATCCTGCAACTTTGCTAAATTCCCTGATTAGCTCTAGTGATTTTCTGATACTATCTTTAGGGTTTTCTATGTACAGTATCATGTCACCTGAAAACAGGGAGAGCATTACTTCTTTTCTAATGTGGATTCCTTTTATTTCTTTTGCTTCTTTGATTGCTATAGCTAGGACTTCCAGAACTATGTTGAATAATAGTGTGGAAAGTGGACACCCTTGTCTTGCTCCTGATCTTAGGGGGAATGCTTTCAAGTTTTCACCATTGAGAATAATGTTTGCTGTAGGCTTATCATAAATAGCCTTTATTATGTTGAGGTGGGTTCCTTCTATGCCCGTTTTTTGAAGAGTTTTCATCCTAAATGGGTGTTGAACTTTGTCAAAGGCTTTTTCTGCATCTATTGAGATGATCATATATTTTTTATCTTTCAGTTTGTTAATATGGTGTATCACATTGATTGATTTGTGTACATTGAAGAATCCTTGCATTTCTGGAATAAACCCAACTTGATCATGGAGTATGAGCTTTTCGATGTGTTGCTGAATTCTGTTTGCTAAAATTTTGTTGAGGATTTTTGTACCTATGTTCATCAGTGATATTGGCCTGTAGTTTTCTTTTTTGTGTTGTCTTTCTCTGGTTTTGGTATCAGGGTGATGGTGGCCTTATAGAATGAGTTTAGAAGTGTTCCTTCCTCTGCAATTTTATGAAAGAGCTTTAGAAGGATAGGCATTAGCTCTTCTCTAAATGTTTGATAGAATTCTTTTCTGAAGCCATCTTGTCCTGGGCTTTTGTTTTTGGGGAGATTTTTTGATCACAGCTTCAATTTCAGTGCTTGTAATTGGGTTATTCATAATTTCTATTTCTTCCTGGTTCAGTCTTGGAAGACGGAACTTTTCTAAGAATCTGTCCATTTCTTCCAGGTTATCAATTTTATTGCCATGTAGTTGTTCATAATACTCTCTTATAATCCTTTGTATTTCTGCATTGTCTGTTGTAACCTCTCCTTTTTCATTTCTAATTTTGTTTATTTGATCCTTCTATTTTTCTTGATGAGTCTAGCTAAAGGTTTGTCAATTTTGTTTATCTTCTCAAAGAACCAGCTTTTAGTTTCATTAATCTTTACTATTGTTTTTTCTTTTTCATTTATTTCTGCTTGGATCTTTATGATTTCTTTCCTTCTATTAATTTTGGGTTTTTTTGTTTGTTTGTTTGTCTTTTTCCAGTTGCTTTAGGTGTAAAGTTAGGTTGTCTATTCGATGTTTTTCTTATTTCTTGAGGTAGTATTGTATTGCTATAAACCTCCCTCTTAGGACTGCTTTTGTTGCATCCATAGGTTTTGAGTTGTGTTTTCATTGTCATCCGTTTCTAGAAATTTTTTGATTTCACTTTTGATTTCTTCAGTAACCCGTTGGTTATTTAGAAAAGTGTTGTTTAATCTCCATGTGTTTGTGTTTCTTAAAGTTTTTTTCTTGTAATTGATATCTTGTCTCATAGCATTGTGGTAGGAGAAGATGCTTGATATGATTTCAATTTTCTTAAATGTAATGAGGTTTGATTTGTGACCCAGGATATGGTCTATCCTGGAGAACGTTCCATGTGGACTTGAGAAGAAGATGTATTCTTCTGCATTTGGATGGAATGTCCTAAAGATATCAGTGAGATCCATCTCATCTACTGTATCATTTAAGACTTGTGTTTCCTTATTAATTTTCTGATTTGATGATCTGCCCATTGGCGTGAGTGGGGTGCTAAAGTCTCCTACTATTACTCTGTTACTGTCAGTTTCTCCTTTTATGTCTGTTAGTGTTTGTCTTATTTATTGAGGTGCTCTTATGTTGGGTGCATAGATATTTACAATTGCTATGTCTTCCTCTTGGATTGATCTCTTGATCATTATGTAGTGCCCTTATCTCTCATAATATTCTTTATTTTAAGGTCTATTTTGTCTGATGTGAGGATTGCTACTCCAACTTTCTTTTGCTTCCAATTTGCAGAAATATATTTCTCCATCCTCTCACTTTCAATCTATATGTTTCTTTAGGTCTGAAGTGAGTTTCTTGTAGACAGCATATATATAGACCTTGTTTTTGTATCTGTTCAGTCAGTCTGTGTCTTTTGGTTGGAGCATTTATTCCATTTACATTTAAAATAATTATTGATATACATGTTTCTATTGCCATTTTCTTAATTGTTTGGGGTTGATTTTGTAGATACTTTTTCTTCTCTTGTATTTCTTAACTATATAAGTCCCTTAACATTTATTGTAAAGCTGGTTTGGTGGTACTGAATTCTAACTTTTGCTTGTCTGAAAAGCTTTTTATTTATCCATCAATTTTGAATGAGATCCTTGCTGGGTACAGTAATCTTGTAGATTTTTCCCTTTCAATACTTTGAATATATCCTGCCATTCCCTTCTGGCCTGCAGAGTTCTGCTAAAAGATCAGCTGTGGTGCTTCTCCCTTGCTGCTTTTAATATTCTTTCTCTGTGTTTTGTCTTTGTTAGTTTGATTAGTATGTGTCTTGGCATGTTTCTCCTTGGGTTCATCCTGTACGGGACTCTTTGTGCCTCTTGGACTTGATTGATTATTTCCTTTTCCATGTTGGGGAAATTTTCAACTATAATCTCTTCAAAAGTTTTCTCACACCCTTTCTTTCTCTCTTCTTCTTCTGGGACCCCTGTAATTTGAATGTTGGTGTGTTTGATATTGTCCCAGAGGTCTCTGAGACTCTCCTCAGCTCTTTTCATTCTTTTTACTTTATTTTGCTCTTCAGAAGTTATTTCCACCGTTTTATCTTCCAGCTCACTGATGTGTTCTTCTGCTTCAGATATTCTGCTATTGATTCCTTCTAGAGTATTTTTAATTTCAGTAATTGTGTTGTTTGTCTCTGTATGTTTATTCTTTAATTCTTCTAGGTCTTTGTTAATTAATTCTTGCATTTTCTCCATTTTGTTTTCAACGTTTTTGATCATCTTTACTGTCGTTATTCTGAATTCTTTTTCAGGTAGTTTGCCTATTTCCTCTTCACTTATTTGGACTTCTGTGTTTCAAACTTGTTCCTTCATCTGTGTAGTATTTCTCTGCTTTTTCATTACTTTTTTTTTAACTTACTGTGTTTGAGGTCGCCTTTCCCCAGGCTTCAAGGCTGAATTCTTTCTTCCTTTTCATTTTTGCCCTTCTAAGCTTGGTCCAGGGGTGTGTGTAAGCTTTGTATAGGGTGAGATTTGTGCTGACTTTTTGTTTGTTTATTTGCTTTTCCTCTGATGGACAAGGCTGAGTGAGGTGGTAATCGTTTCATCAGGCATTTTATCTCCCTTATTTTTTTTGGTTTCCATTCNTTTGTGCTGACTTTTTGTTTGTTTATTTGCTTTTCCTCTGATGGACAAGGCTGAGTGAGGTGGTAATCGTTTCATCAGGCATTTTATCTCCCTTATTTTTTTTGGTTTCCATTCTTACACTTTATTATCTTAACAAATACAGTGGTTTCTCTTGGATTATTATTATAGGAAATTTGTGTATGGAGAATATAGGGTTGTGTTTACAGAATAGGAGAAACTTTCATTATTAACAAAGTTTGTGAATTTGCATTCTGACAGCCACTTCCTTCCTCAGTTCAGTTCAGTCGCTCAGTCGTGTCCAACTCTTCCCGACCCCATAAATCACAGCATGCCAGGCCGTCCTGTCCATCACCATCTCCCAGAGTTCACTCAGACTCACGTCCATTGAGCCTGTGATGCCATCCAGCCATCTCATCCTCGGTCGTCCCCTTCTCCTCCTGCCCCCAATCTCTCCCAGCATCAGAGTCTTTTCCAATGAGTCAACTCTTCGCATGAGGTGGCCAAAGTACTGGAACTTCAGCTTTAGCATCATTCCTTCCAAAGAAATTCCAGGGCTGATCTCCTTCAGAATGGACTGGATGGATCTCCTTGCAGTCCAAGGGACTCTCAAGAGTCTTCTCCAATACCACAATTCAAAAGCATCAATTCTTCGGCGCTCAGCCTTCTTCACAGTCCAACTCTCACATCCATACATGACCACAGGAAAACCATAGCCTTGACTAGATGGACCTTAGTTGGCAAAGTAATGTCTCTGCTTTTGAATATACTATCTTGGTTGGTCATAACTTTTCTTCCAAGGAGTAAGCGTCTTTTAATTTCATGGCTGCAGTCACCATCTGCAGTGATTTGGGAGCCCAAAAAAATAAAGTCTGAGATCGTTTCCTCTTCTTCACCATCTATTCCCCATGAAGTGATGGGACCGGATGCCATGATCTTTGTTTTCTGAATGTTGAGCTTTAAGCCAACTTTTTCACTCTCCACTTTCACTTTCATCAAGAGGCTTTTTAGCTCCTCTTCACTTTCTGCCATAAGGGTGGTGTCATCTGCATATCTGAGGTTATTGATATTTCTCCTGGCAATCTTGATTCCAGCTTGTGTTTCTTCCAGTCCACCGTTTCTCATGATGTACTCTGCATAGAAGTTGAATAAGCAGGGTGACAATATACAGCCTTGACGGACTCCTTTTCCTATTTGGAACCAGTCTGTTGTTCCATGTCCAGTTCTAACTGTTGCTTCCTGACCTGCATACAGATTTCTCAACAGGGAATGTAAGTTTATGCACACTTCATTCTGTAAAGGTGCCCTATCTAGTTGATCCCTCATTCATTCATATATCTCTGCTTCTGGGATTCTATCAGGCTCAGGGAAGATCCTTGTCACCAGCCTATACTTTTTTCCCTATTGTTACTAAAAAGGAATCTGATTTTGGATCTTAGAGTAAGCATTCCAGCTTGGAAAATGTTCTTTGGGATCAGCCCTGCTCGGGGCACAGCACAGGCTCTCCTCATCCAATGCTCTTGCCTGCCTTCATTGTCACTGCTTTTGGAAGCCTCTCTTTCAGTTTTATGATTTGCTGATTCATATAAGGCTTTGTCTTCCACATCCCCTTTATTATTTTTAAGTGATATATAGGAAAGAAGAAAGTGACAAAATTATGCTACACTCTTCAACTAGGAAGTTTCTACCAATAGATTTGATGTGAAGTACCACGAGACTAGGGGCTTCCCTGGTAGTTCAGCTGGTAAAGAATCGTCTGCAATGCTTGATACCCGTTTGTTTCCTGGGTTGGGAAAATCCCCTGGTGAAGTGATAGGCTACCCACTCCACTATTTTTGGGTTTCCCTGGTGACTCAGATGGTAAAGAATCCACCTGTAATGTGGGAGAGGGCATGGCAACCCACTCCA
This sequence comes from Redunca redunca, assembly GCA_006410935.1. Taxonomy (NCBI): domain Eukaryota; kingdom Metazoa; phylum Chordata; class Mammalia; order Artiodactyla; family Bovidae; genus Redunca; species Redunca redunca. The sequence continues at coordinate 56,924 of SJYQ01005734.1, read as the reverse complement.
GTGTTCTGGCCTGGAGAATCCCCATGGACAGAGAAGCCTGGTGGGCTACAGTCCATGGGGTCACAAAGAGTTGGACATAATTGAGCGACTAAGCACAGCAGAGAAGCACCATAATACTAATTTGGCTGTAACTATATTATAATTTCATTTTGATTTAATGCATCAGCTCAATGGACATGAATTTGAGCAAACTCTGGGAGACAGAGAAGGACAGGGAAGCCTGGTGTGTTGCAGTCCATGGGATCACAAAGAATTGGACATGATTTAGCGACTGAACAACAAATAAACTTTTAGAAGTGGGTTTTTAAATTTCCAGATATAAACGGTTCTCTATTGGCTAGTGGAAGACAGGAAATTATCTTTTATTTTTATTTCTAATTGTACTGGATTTGGCTTTGCTGAGGCTTCCTCTCTTTCTTTTGATTATGTTTGTTGTTTATTTATAAACTACAGCAATTAAAAGTATTTTAATGTCCTCAAAAAAGAANTTATCAACATTGAATGTAGTGTAATTACTTAATCAAAAGTAAATAAGTATTAAGCTCAATTTTCTAAGAGTAATGAAGCATGATGTTAGTTGGTTTAAATTTTCTAGTCTAGCATATGGAAAATCTTGGCAGATGTTCCATAAAGTGTTTGAAAAAATACTTTATGTATGTTAGATGAAGTTTAATAATTATTAAAATCATCAATTTTTTAAGCTAGGTTGATATCTGAAGGAGAGCCGTTTAAATATCCTACCATAATTGTGGACTCAGCAATTTCTCCTTGAAGTTCTATGCTTTTTTGTTTTATCTACTTTGAAATTATATTATTAAGTAAATAAATCCCAATGATTGACATTTAGATTTGAATTTACACTAGAAGTTTTCTTCAAAGCAGAAGGGTAGTTGTGCTAACAGGTAGAAATCATAAAGCATCTGCTCTAGTATGACCAGAAATATTTATGTGATGAAGCATAAGTTAGTGACCTTAGATGAAGATAGCTAGTAAAATTCTTCATGTCTTCTCAGCTTTTTCACTGTTATAAACAATTCTTAAATATGCTTAATATAAGGATATTTGAGGCCTTTTGTGATTTTTTTTCCATTGCTCTAAATTCCTGGAATTAGTATTAGTGGTTCAAATGGTATAATTATTTTCAAGGTTTTTGATAAACATCACCAAGTTGCTTTACAAGAAGATTATACCAGATAATCTTCCATCATGAACACATGAATGTGCTCATTTCAGCTATTTGCTAACACTGTATGCTATCATTTTGAGATATTTGTTTATTGGAACCATGGAAGGTAGTATCTCCTTGTGTCAGAGGCAGCCATTTGCCACCAAAATCCTTCCTTCCATTCTTCTGCAGCATGAGGCCATAGACTTCCTCTTTCCCTTATGTCTGCTCAGTTACAGGCCTCATTCCCCAGCACTCTTTGCAGCTAGATTTCACTCTGTGGCCAAATTATGGTAGTATAAGCAGAAGGGCATGTGCCACTTGTGGAACGTGGCCTTAAAACGCTGAATGCCTATTTCCCCATGTTTCATTTTCCCCTGGCTTTCCCCTGAAACATGGGTGAGCCTATGACCATGTGTTTGGGAACTGCAGAACTACAAGATGGGAGAAAATGGTATTTCTGAACAATAGTGTGAAACAAAACCACTAGCTGACTTGGACTTTGTCACCCATGACTGTTATAAGAGAGAAATGAACTTCTATGTTCCTTAAGCTACTCTATTTTGGGCCTGTTTACTACATCAGCCTAGTTTTTACCCTGATTTATGTACTCATTTTATTATGAATTGTTTGCTGGATTTATATTATACATTTCTTTAATGGGTTTGAATTAACTCTTTGTACATTAACATAAATAGTTCTTTGTTGTGTATAATTTCATTTGCCTTCAGATTCTTCTTAGGCAATCAAATTTCTCAATTATATTGGTATCATGACCANNNCATGACCAACACATTTCTTCATTTTACTTAGTGAAATAGTCTCTGCTAATATTCATAATGATATTAATGACAGTCCTAAAACTAATATTTACTTTCTGCTTCTGCCATTAATTCATCTGTAATATTAATTTCCAAGACCTTTTAGAGTCATATAATCCCATGATTTAAAATAGCTTTCATATTCGGGAACTAATAAGGACACATAACTCTAAGAGCTACAACTTTAAACCACAAGAAGAATGAGAAAAGTATTAAAGATTATCTAGCTGGTTTTGCCATTTCCTTCTTTTTGCTGTATTGCTAAAAGAATTGGAGATGGAACGGTAACATAAGCAAGAGTTCAGTAAATTTTTGGAAGCTGGAAATCAAAGGAATGAAAAGTGAATTAGTTGGGTTATCATCTAAGTCAGTGGTCCCCAGCCTTTTTGGCCCCAGGGACCAGTTTTGTAGAAAACAATTTTTCCACAGACCAAAGGGGAGGAGAGAAGGATGGTTTCACATTGATTCAAGTGTAGTAGAGTTCACACTCCTTTGAGAATCTAATGCTGCTGATCTAAAGTGGAGCTCAGGTGGTAATGCGACCAATGGGGAGTGGCTATAAATACAGATGAAGCTTTGCTTGCTTTCCTCCACTTATGTCCTGCTGTGCAGCTCAGTTCCCAACAGGCCATGGACCAGCACTGGCCTAGCATTTGGAGTGGTTGTTCAGTTGCCAGTTGGTATCGGACTTCTTGCAATCCCATGCCAAGGACTGCAGCATGCCAAGCTTCCCTGTCCCTTGTTACCTCCTGGAGTTTGCTCAAACTCCTGTCCATTGAGTTGGTGGTCCATCCAACCATTCATCCTCTTTCATGCCACTTCTCCAGGAGACTGGGGACCCATGATCTAAGAGATTATAGTGGGGCCGACTGATGTAAGTTAATCACCATGCAGAACCTGTAAGAGATACATCAATTGACTGTATCAAGTATTATGAAGGATGAACATAGATCCTTTCTCATGTCTCAGGAGAGGAGAGTTTTAATTCAAGCCATGGGTTACTTGGCAGTCAAGAGTACAAGGGTGAGATGGGCTGAAAACATGGTATTTAGTGAAAATATGAACTGTGGGATCCTCAGTCACTTCCTTTATTCCTAGCATTTCTGGAGCAATGTGTATAAAAAACTGAATGATCCTAGAGAAAATATCTTAAAATACTGAAATTTGAATTTCTTGCCATGAAAAGTGCCTAATGTAATGAAAGCCCATATAATGGGATATCATCATAAACTTTCAGAATAGGAATAAAGAAAAAAAAAATCCTAAAGTCTTCCTTAAGGTAAAACAGGTCATGAATAAAAGATCAGAAATAAGAATGACATTAGACACCTGAACGAAACTGAAGTGTAAAGAAAATAGAGCCAAGCCCTTACAATTGAAAGAAAATTTCCCACTCAGGTAATGAGGATAAAGATATTTTCAAACTCTCCGGGTCTCAAAAACTGACCTCTCATTCGCCCTTTTCCCCTGTAGGAATTGATAGGCGGGTATGTTCAGCTAAAATGAAGGAGTAGATCAAGAAAAAGGAAAATGTGGAGTCCTGAAAAGAGGGGAAGACATTGTGAAGGGAATTATTAGGATGATGACTGTGTACCGGGTGGAGAGAGAAGACAGTCTGCAATGGAGCAGGAGGATCTGAACTGACATCTCTAGCAGAGATGATCTGAAGTAGCTGAAAATTTGGAAAACAATTTGCTAGGTCTGTTTGAATCTTTGGGGAAAATTAGAGCTAAGCACATTACAGACCAATTTTTTTTAAAAGTAATATATTAACTAGGGAAAATAATCTTATGAAACAAAAACATAATTATAGTATACTTGGCAGCATACAATATTTACAGTCACAATGCTATAAACTCTGATGACTGATTTCACCAAACAGTTACAAATATATTAGAAAGAAGGGTGGAGGTGAGGTATGTGTCTATGAGATTACAAAATCTTCACTGACCTTCAGTGCTAATTTTATTCTTAAACTATGAATGAATTTGTATAATAAAATAAAAATTTATTATGGACATAAATATATCCATATTTTGCATTGTTGTTCAGTCAATCAGTTGTGTCTGACTCTTTGTGACCCGGTAGACTACAGCACCCCAGGCTTCCCTGCCCTTCACCGTTTTCCAGAGATTGCTCAAGCTCATGTCCCTTGAGTCGGTGACACCATCCAATCATCTCGTCCTCTGTCATCCCTTCCCCTGCCTTCAGTCTTTCCCAGTATCAGGTTCTTTTCCATTGAGTTGGCTCTTTGCATCAGGTGGCCAAAGGGTTGGAGCTTGAGCTTCCCATCAGTCCTTCTAATGAATATTCAGGGTTGATATCCTTTAAGATTAACTGGTTTGATCTCCTGATGGTCCAAGGAACTCTCAAGAGTCTTCTCCATCACCACAGTTCAGAAGCATCAATTCTTTGGAGCTCAGCCTTTTTTATTGTCCAGCTCTCATCCAAACATGACTACTGGAAAAACCATAGCTTTGACTATACAGACCTTTGTAGGCAAAGTAATGTCTCTGCTTTTTAATACTGTCTAGGTTTGTCACTGATTTTCTTCCAAGGAGCAAGCATCTTTTAATTTCATGGCTGTAGTCACTGTCCACAGTGATTTTGGAGCCCAAGAAAATAGTCTGTCACTGCTTCCATTGTTTCCCCATCTATTTGTCATGAAGTGATGGGTCTGCATGCCATGATCCTTGTTTTCTGAATGTTGAGTTTAAGCCAGCTTTTTCACTCTTCTCTTTCACTTTCATCAAGAGGCTCTTTAATTCCTCTTCACTTTCTGCCATTAGGGTGGTATCATCTGCATATCTGAGATTATTGATATTTCTCCCGGCCATCTTGATTCCAGTTTGTACTTCATCCAGCCTGGTATTTCACATGATGTACTCTGCATATAAGTTAAATAAGCATGGTGACAATATACAGCCTTGACATACTTCTTTCCCAGTTTTGAAATAGTCCACTTTTCCATGTCCAGTTCTAACTGTTACTTCTTGACCTGCATACAGATTTCTCAGGAGGCAGGTAAGGTGGTCTGGTATTCCCATCTCTTTCAGAATTTTCCACAGTTTGTTATGATCTGCACACTCAAAGGCTTCAGCAGAGTCAATGAAACAAAGGTGGATGTCTTTTGGAATTCTCTAACTTTTCTGTGATCCGACAAACGTTGAATATTTGATCTCTGTTTCCTTTGCCTTTTCTAAATCCAGCTTGTCCATCTGGAAATTCTTGGTTCACATATTGTTGAAGCCTGACTCTAAGGATTTTAAACATTAATTTGCTAGTATGTGAGATGAGAGCAATTTTGTGTTAGTTTGAACATTCTTTGGCATTGCCTTTCTTTGGGATTGGATTGAAAACTGACCTTTTTCAGTCATCCTGTGGCCACTGGTGAGTTTTCCAAATTTCCTGGTATATTGAATGTAGCACTTTAACAGTAAAATCTTTTAGGATTTGAAATAGTTCAGCTGGAATTCCATCACCTCCGCTAGCTGTGTTCATAGTAAGACTTCCTAAGGCCCACTTGACTTTACGCTCCAAGGATGCCTGGCTTTAGGTGAGTGAACACACAATGATCTCAGGGTCATTAAGATCTTATTTTGTATAGTTCTTTGGTGTATTCTTGCCACCTCTTCTTAACATCTTCTGCTTCTATTAGGTCCATACCATTTCCATCCCTTATTGTGCTCATCTTAGCATGAAACATTCCCTTGGTATCTCTAATTTTCTTGAAGAGATCTCTAGTCTATCCCATTCAATCATTTTCCTCTATTTCTTTGCATTTTTCACTTTAAAAAGCTTTCTTATCTCTCGTTGCTATTCTTTGGAACTCTATGTTCAGATGAGCATATCTTTTTCTCCTTTGCCTTTTGCTTCTTTTCTTTTCTCAGGTATTTGTACAACCTCCTCAGACAACCATTTTGCCTTTTTACATTTCTTTTTCTTGAGGGTAGTTTTGATTACCCCTTCCTGTACAATGTTATGAACCTCCATCCATAGTTCTTCAGACACTCTATCAGTTCTAATCCCTTGACTCTATTTGTCACTTCCACTGTATAATCATAAGGGATTTGATTTAGGTCATACCTGAATGGCCTAGTCGTTTCCCCTATGTTCTTCAACTTAAGTCTGAATTTGCAATAAGGAGTTCATGGTCTAAGCCACAGTCAACTCCCAGTCTTGTTTTTGCTGACTGTACAGAGCTTTTCCATCTTTGACTACAAAGAATATAATCAGTCTGATTTCAGTATTGGCCATCTGGTGATGTCCATGTGTAGAGTCGTCTCTTGTATTGGAAGAGGGTGTTTGCTATGACCAGTGCATTCTTTTGGCAAAACTCTGTTAGCCTTTGCCCTGCTTCATTTTGTATTCAAGGCCAAACTTGCCTGTTACTCCAGGTATCTCTGACTTCCTACTTTTGCATTCCAGTCCCCTATGATGAAAAGGACATCTTCTTTTGGTGTTAGTTCTAGAAGGTCTTATAGGTCTTCACAGAACTGTTCAACTTCATCTTCCTCAGTATTAGTGGTTAGGGCATAGACTTGGATTACTGTAATGTTGAATAGTTTGCCTTGGAAATGAACCGAGTTAATTTTGTCATTTTTGAGACTACACCCAAGTACTCTGTTTTAGACTCTTTTGTTGACTATGATGGCTACTCCATTTCTTGTAAGTGATTCTTGCCCACAGTAGTAGATATAATGGTCATCTGAATTAAATTCACCCATTCCTGTCCATTTTACTTGGAATGTTAGGTCCATGAGTCAAGGTAAATTGGAAGTGGTCAACCAGGAGATACTTTGCATTAGATTTCCAGAAATTTTCTTAGGATAATCTTTTAAACTTAAAACTTCTGTCTGTGCTTTTAGAACTGATCATTGCAATGTTGATCCAACTGTAAGACTCTTGCATAAGAGCAGAAGTGATGCAGTTGTATTTTTAAGGTGTAGGTAAACTTTTAGAAATGTTCACCTTAGGTCAAACCCCATCACTTGTTTTTTAAAATAACTTTACCAATATTTCAGTATTCTTTAGCCACTGGTTTTCAGTGAATGTTGAAACCCTAAAGTTCCACAGAATCCTTGATAATAGGTCTCCCTATCCCCCATGAAATGGAAAATACATGATTTGATCAAAAAGGTTTCACTCTAAACAGAATCAATGGAGAATATTTATATTTGGGCACAAGTTTTTATATCTTTTAGCAACTGTATCTTTCTTCTAACCCTTTCTTCCCCAGAGGTCTTGCCATGCTTTCTGAATAGAATATCCTTTCCATTATTTGTCTCTTGGTCCATATTTGTGCCTCTATCAAATATCCATTTAAAATAAGTTTTCTTTATCAAGGCCACTTGAATAGTTCTGCTCCACACTGATCATTTCATTATTCCATTTCTCTTAGTGCTTGTGTTTTGTGTTACATTAATTTGTACCTGTTTTCATGTCATCTTTGCCTGTGTTGTTATATCTTTTCATCTGCATTTTGTTCCCCTATTATATTGTAAATTCTCTGAGAATGAAGACAATGTCTTTAACTTCATTTGCATATCTCCATGACATCCAGTAGAGAATTCCATTTGAAGGC
>SJYQ01005734.1:15703-49065 GCA_006410935.1 Redunca redunca | reverse complement strand
TTGGACAAATAATATTAATTAATTAATTTCAGTAATATCCAAAATAAACAAAAACATACCTTTAGAGTACATTCCGCCTCTCCATATCTTAAAAAGTAGTTCACTTGTTATATATTTATATTAAAAATGTATGTTAAAAACAATAAAATTTCTAAGAGACTTTGGTTTTCTGTAGTACCCAGAATGTGTATAACCTCTTTAGCTTGTGTTTTTATAAACTTGCCTCAACGTTCTTTTTTAATCTCATCAAAATTATATCAAATGCTCAGTTCCAGAATTCTTCTTTTAGCTCCTATTTTAAGATTTAACACAGAATCTTAAAATATTAAAGCTGGAAGAGTTCATTAAGTTCCAACAGTTTCCAAATATGCTAGAACTACAGAATCAGGAAATTTGTAAAACTGAAGATCCCAAGCCCTATTCCCTGCAGTTATAAGTTAGGGTCTAGAAATCCATCATTTTAACAGGTACCCTACTTACTCCTAATATTTTGGCAAATCAATAGTTTACTCTGGTTTTTTCATCATAGATATAACTAAATGACATTATACACACATAAATGTGTGTGTGTGTGTGTGTGCATGCATGTGTATAGACGTATTGTAAGTGACATGCTGCTCCTCAGATGTGAATTCTAATTCTTAATCCTTCCCTGCCCCCATCCTCACTCAGTGGCACTTCTGCTTATACCCCCTGGGCAGTTCCAACTTCAAGTCTGTGCCCACACTCTTTGGCAGTGGCCTCTCTTTTCCTTTGGACCAAATCAAACTATATGGTACGTACTTATCACGATGCCTTCCCCATCTCAGAATCATACAGTTACCTTTCTTCACTGAGTTCTTGTGGAACCATTTATCTGACACTGAATCATGGCACTGCAGGCATGAAGATTATCTGTGGATAATACTGAGCTCTCCTCTGACTTGTGTTCCCATCAAACCTATTAGAAATTCTACCTTGGGAAAATTTTTACCAAGGTAGAGGGGGACCCTTTTTAATGGCAATAAATCCTTACTCATTTTGAGAAAGTGTTTTAACTATCAGCAAACTACATCAATGATCTGCTAGAGTCTAAAAGTATCATGCATGATATCTTGGTTTCTCAGAGATTCTCAGACTTTAATACACAGAAGAACCACTTGCCATTGTATCTCTTAGTCTGGTCCAGGGGTATTTTAATCTATACATACTATATATTACTTAGCTTTTGATTAGATTTTATCTGTCATTAAATTTGAAATCTCACAAAGTAGTCTATCTTCTCCATATCCCCCACCATAGCACCTGTCCATCATTAATTATATTATTAGTAAATGCTTAAATTGAATAATTAAATCTGTCAAGACTGTTACTAAACTTTCTGATTTTTAAAATCTCTTGTTAAGAATACTTAAAGCAGGAGTCTCATTGGAAGAAGTCTGAAACGCACGATACAAAATCTTTTCTCCCTTAGGTAAGCCAAGAATAAAAGGTAAGAAAAAGGTGGAAGATGTCATTCTCAAAAAAGAAACCCCAGGGACTTCCCCAGTGGTCCAGTGGTTAAGACTCTGCCCTCTAATGCAGGGGGCATGAGTTCCATCCCTGACTGAGGAATTAAGATCCAACATGCCTTGCAGTGTGGCCAAAATAAATAAATAAAGAGAACTCTGTAAATTAAAAAAAGAAAGAAAATCAGAATATTTAAAAAATGAGTTTTCTTTTGCTACCATCAACTTCAGTTCACACAACTATTTGTATGAAACTTGCAAATTAAAAGGCTAATAGAGTTTTGCCAAGAGAACACACTGGTCATAGCAAACACCCTCTTCCAACAACACAAGAGAAGACTCTACACGTGGACATCACCAGAAGGTCAACACTGAAATCAGATTGATTATATTCTTTACAGCCAAAGAAGGACAAGCTCTCTACAGTCAGCAAAAACAAGACCCAGAGTGACTGTCTGCTCAAATCATGAACTCCTTATTACCAAATTCAGACTTAAATTTAAGAAAGTGGGGAAAACCACTAGACCTGATGTAGGTATGACCTATATCAAATCCCTTATGATTACACAGTGGAAGTGAGAAACATTTAAGGGACTAGATCTGGTAGACAGAGTTCCTGATGAACTATGGACTGAGGTTCGTGACATTGTACAGGAGACAAAGATAAAGACCATCCCCAAGAAAAATAAATGAAAAAAGGCAAACTGGCTGTCAGAGGAGACTTACAAATAGCTGTAAAAAGAAGAGAAATGAAAAGCAAAGGAGAAAAGGAAAGATATACCCATTTGAATGCAGAGTTCCAAAGAATAGAAAGGAGAGATAAGAAAGCCTTCCTTAGCAATCAATGCAAAGAAATAGAGGAAAACAATAGAATGAGAAAGACTAGAGATCTCTTCAAGAAAATTAGAGATACCAAGGGAACATTTCATGCAAAGATGGGCTCAATAAAGGACAGAAACGGTATGGACTTAACAGAAGCAGAAGATATTAAGAAGAGGTGGCAAGAATACACAGAAGAACTGTACAAAAAAAGATCTTCATGACCCAGATAATCACCATGGTGTGATCACTCACCTAGAGCCAGACATCCTGGAATGTGAAGTCAAGTGGGCCTTAGCAAGCATCACTACGAACAAAACTAGTGGACGTGATGGAATTCCAGTTGAGCTATTTCAAATCCTAAAAGATGATGCTGTGAAAGTGCTGCACTCAATATGCCAGCAAATTTGGAAAACGCAGCAGTGGCCACAGGACTGGAAAAGGTCAGTTTTCATTCCAATCCCAAAGAAAGGCAATGCCAAAGAATGCTCAAACTACTGCACCATTGCACTCATCTCACATGCTAGTAAAGTAATGCTCAAAATTCTCCAAGCCAGGCTTCAGCAATACATGAATCATGAACTTCCTGATGTTCAGGCTGGTTTTAGAAAAGGCAGAGGAACCAGAGATCAAATTGACAACATCCGCTGGATCATCAAAAAAGCAGGAGAGTTCCAGAAAAACATCTACTTCTGCTTTATTGACTATGCCAAAGCCTTTGATTACGTGGATCATAGTGAACTGTGGAAAATTCTGGAAAAGATGGGAATACCAGACCACCTGACCTGCCTCTTGAGAAATCTGTATACAAGTCAGGAAGCAATAGTTAGAACTGGACATGGAACAACAGACTGGTTCCAAATCAGAAAAAGAGTACGTCAAGGCTGTATATTCTCACCTTGCTTACTTAACTTATATGCAGAATACATCATGAGAAACACTGGGCTGGAAGAAGCGCAAGCTGAAATAAAGATTGCCCAGAGAAATATTAATAACCTTAGATATGCAGATGACACTACCCTTATGGCAGAAAGCAAAGAAGAACTAAAGAGCCTCTTGATGAGAGTGAAAGATAAGAGTGAAAAAAGTTGGCTTAAAGCACAACATTCAGAAAACGAAGATCATGGCATCTGGTCCCATCACTTCATGGCAAATAGATGGGAAAACAGTGGAAACAGTGACACACTTTATTTTTAGGGGCTCCAAAATCACTGCAGATGGTGACTGCAGCCATGAAACTAAGAGACGCTTACTCCTTAGAAGGAAAGTTATGACCAACCTAGATAGCATATTAAAAAGCAGAGTCATTACTTTGCCAACAAACGTTCGTCTAGTCAAGGCTATGGTTTTTCCAGTAGTCATGTATGGATATGAGTGTTAGACTGTAAATAAAGCGGAGGACCAAAGAATTGATGCTTTTGAACTATGGCATTGGAGAAGACTCTTGAAAGTCCCTTGGACTGCAAGGAGATCCAACCAGTCCATTCTAAAGGAAATGAGTCCTGAATATTCATTGGAAGGACTGATGTTCAAGCTGAAACTCTAATACTTTGGCCACCTAATGCAAAGAGCTGACTCGTTTGAAAAAACCCTGATTCTGGGAAAGATTGAAGGTGAGAGGAGAAGGGGACCACAGAGGATGAGATAGTTGGATGGCATCAATGACTCAATGGGTATGAGTTTGAGTAAACTCTGGGAGTTGGTGATGGACAGGGAGCCTGGTGTGCTGCAGTCCACAGGGTCGCAAAGAGTTGAACACAACTGAGCAACTGAACTGAGCTGAAAATTAAATTATTTATTTACAAAATCAGCTGTACTAGATTTTGGAATTTAGAAATAATTCTGACGCATGAAGGAGTAATAACTGTTAGAATAAATGCTCATGATCTAGTTGGCTTTAGAAATTAAGTAAAAATTCAGAGAGGCCTCTCTCTCAAGGAAGAGCTTCCATGGGGTCAGTTGCAAAGGACACTTTCCCTATTGTCTTGTTGCTTCTCAACTGGGGTGTTTTATACAAGCACCTGAATGCCATGTGGGGCTCTCTAAGGTTTAATGGATCTCCATAGTAGTAAATTGTGGGTTCTCTCTGACAAGGAGGAAGGGTTTTAAATCTTTTGTAGTAGGTAGTAGAAGACACTCGGTGGACTTCAGACCATCATTCACACCTCTTTTTGCAGTAAATATTTCTGGAGATGCACAGACTTTTTCAGGTCTCTAGGACCCACTTAGACCAGTAACTATCATANAGATCAGCCCTGGGATTTCTTTGGAAGGAATGATGCTAAAGCTGAAACTCCAGTACTTTGGCCACCTCATGCGAAGAGTTGACTCATTGGAAAAGACTGTGATGCTGGGAGGGACTGGGGGCAGGAGGAGAAGGGGACGACAGAGGATGAGATGGCTGGATGGCATCACTGACTCGATGGACACGAGTCTGAGTGAACTCAGGGAGATGGTGATGGACAGGGAGGCCTGGCGTGCTGCGATTCATGGAGTCGCAAAGAGTCAGACACGACTGAGCGACTGAACTGAACTGAACTGAACTGAATCACAAACTTTATTCCTCCCAGTTCATGAATAGATGGCTGTATTAGTATAACTTTAGTCCATTTATAAATATTCTTCATATCATTTGAAATGCATATAGAGAAAAAGCCAATAAAGTGACAGCTGTATATAAAAAATTTTTTTGTTTTGGCTCCTTCTTAAATGGGAAATCATTAATTTTGTTTTTTATTATTATCAGGAGACATCTATTTTTCAATTTAATAGAATGTTTTTCCCTTGGATATAGTCATTTTATTGGTTACTATGACAATATCTTTCAGATATAGGTTGGTATTGTTATCTTAATTTTATGGTTACTACATTTAATCTATTTTATGCTTATCTCTGGTCTCCAGTTTATGGCAATGTGTGTCCTGGTAAAAGAGTCTGCAACCTTCCTGCATTCCTATGATATAACCCAAGCACTTTGTCTGATATTTGACAATAGTACCATCCCATGAACCACACTTATCTTTGTAGGTATGCTGATTTTCTCACTTCTTCTATGTGTAAAGTTATATCACATATTTATTACCCCCAGTAAACATTAGCATTAGGCTGTGATTGAAAGTGTCCCAAGTGAGATTTCATTTTTAGCATTCAATGATAAGGAAAACCCTTGCACGAATGCTTCATTCTATCAGACTTTCACTCTTGTGCCCTCCCCTTCCCCATTTTCTTTCATTGTCTGTCAAAGAAATTCTCACTTGTTCATAAATGAATTTGGTGTTCTCAAGTGCACGGAGGAACAGAAGAGGGAAGGAAGAGAACCTGAGCAGTCACATGGAAGGTTCAGAGCAGAATCAGAAGCCAGATGACCTGAGTAGCATCAAGGTCTGCCATTAATCTAGATATCTTGAGAGAGTTACTTTACCTTGTTGTGCCTCAGTTTCTCCATCTGTAGTATTAGTTGCTCTGTTGTGTCCTACTCTTTGCAACCCATGGATTTTAACTTGCCAAGGCTCCTCTGTCCATGGGATTCTCCAGGCAAGAATACTAGAATGGGTTGCCATCCTCTCTTCCATCTCCATCTGTAAAATGGGGATAAAAGCAGAATTTACCTTAAGAGTTTTTCTAAGGATTAATTGGATTAGTATTTGTAAAGCATTTAGAAGGATACCTAGAGTAGAGGGTAATACATAAATAGATAAATAACAGATGTTCTGACCCCAATAAAAGATTTTTTAAATTAAAAAAGAAATAAAAAGTCTTCAGAGTGACGGAAATTGGCAATGGAGGAGTAACTGATTGCAGTTTAGGACTTTGCAATAACATAAGAATATGAATCATTTTAATATAACCTTAAGTGAAAAATGCAAGGAAATAGATGGAAAACTATATAATGGGAAAAAAACTAAAGATCTAGTATGTGAACCGAGAACTTCCAGATATACATGCTGGATTTAGAAAAGGCAGAGGAACAAATGATCAGATTGCCAACATATATTGGATCATAGAAAAAAAGCAAGAGAATTCCAGAAAAACATCTGCTTCATTGACTATGCTAAAGTATTTGACTGTGTAGATCACAACAAACTGTGGAAAGTTCTTCAAGAGATGAGAATACCAGACTACCTTACCTGTCTCCTGATAAACCTGTATGTAGGTCAAGAAGCAACAGTTAAATCTGGACATGGAATAGCGGACTGGTTCAAAATTGGAAAAGGAATATGACAAGGCTGTATATTGTCACCCTGCTTATTTAATTTCTATGCATCATGGGAAATGCTGGACTGAATGAATCACAGTTTAGAGGAGAAATATCAATAACGTCAGATATGCTGATGATACCACCCTAATGGCAGAAAGCAAAGAGAAACTAAAGAGCCTCTTGATGAAGGTGAAAAAAGACAGCGAAAAAGCAGGCTTAAAACTCAACATTCAAAAAGCTAAGATCATGGCATCTGGTACCATCACTTCATGGCAAATAGGTGGGGAGAGAATGAAACAGTGACAGATTTTATTTTCTTGGGCTCCAAAATCACTGTGGATAGTGACTGCAGCCATTAAATTAAAAGATGCTTGTTCCTTGGGAGAAAAGCAATGACAAACCTGGACAGCATATTAAAAAACAGAGACATCACTTTGCTGACAAAGCTCCATCTAGTCTATGGTTTCTCCATTAGTCATGTATGGATGTGAGAGTTGGACCATAAAGAAGGCTGAGTGCCGAAGAATTGATGCTTTCCAACTGTGGTTCTGGAGATGACTTGAGAATTCCTTGGACTGTAAGATCAAATCAATCACTCTTAAAGCAAATCAACCCTGAATATCCATTGGAAGGACTGATGCTGAAGCTGAAGCTACAATATTTGGCAACTTGATGTGAAGAGCCAACTCAATGAAAAATACTCTGATGCTGGGGAAGATTAAGGGCAGGTGGAGAAGGGAGCAACAGAGGATGGGATGGTTGGATGGCATCATTGACTCAATGGACATGAGTTTAAGCAAACTCTGGGAGATAGTGAAGGACAGGAAAGCCTGGCATGCTGCAGTCCATGGGGTTGCAAAGAGTCAGACATGACTGAGTGACTGAACAACAACAATATACAAACTTGCATAGAAAAATCAGTCTCTATATGTCATATACTTCTTTTCTTTGTTGCTTTAGGCCATGAATTACACAGTGGAAAAGAGGTCAGAACAGTAAATTTTTGTATTGGAATGGTTATTACAAAAGACAAATACTCTTAACTGGAGTTCACTAAGTCCATCTTTTAAATAAATATGGAAATAATGCTTATTACTTCCTCTAGAAATCTCCTGGGCAATTCTACATGATTCTTTGCCTGGAAATTCCTGTGAATAAATTGCTAACAGTTTCCTAATGAGTGAGTCATAATGTATATTAGTGGTTTTTTCCTACACAAGGCAAACACCCTTTTCCAAAAACTCTCCTTCTTTCTTAAGATGTGACAGGGCCTGAAACATTCACACAAACATTTGTATAGCACTCTTTGTCTTCCAGACATTTTGTAACTATTTGAAATAAGTTTCCAAACCAGTAAATTTCTAGAAATTTATTTTATGAATATAAATACTATGTCCAGTATTATATCACAGAGCATACACTACTTATTTCATCTTCTGATTATAAATAATCCTGCATATTCTTTGCCCTAAAATGTGTATTTGTGTGGGGGGAAAAAACTGTGGTTAAATTTAAATCTCCAATAATAAAAGCAAGTTAGTGAAGCAAAGTTAGGAAAAAAATTTTTTAGTAGTCAAAAACTAAAATATTGTATCCTGATTCATGGAAAAAAATGTATTTTGGAAATGTAGATTTCAGTTCCTCTCTTGGCAAAGTCTGTTTTATGGCTACTGCTTCATTTTCCATATGCATAGTCCTTAAATAACTAGACATGGTAAGGACATCAGACTAGGTGCTATTTTTATACTTTTAAAACAGGCATTTAAATATTTTTCTTTTTTAAAAAACATTTTTTGACGTGGACCTCTTTTACTCTTTATTGAATTTCTTACAGTATTGTTTCTGTTTTATGTTTGAGTTTTGAAGCTTGAGGTATGTGGGATCTTAGCTCCCCTACCAGGGATGGAACCCACACCCACTGCATGGCATTGGATGGCAAAATCTTAACCACTGGATCAACAGTGGTTGTTGTATTGTGAATTTGTGGAGCTATTGTAATAAAATCCTTCTCAGTTATAGGTTTGCACATATGCTCAATGAAGAGAAAGACAAATAATGTTATCGAATTTACGTTTTAATTTGTGGTGCTTTGAGAGACAGAATATATGTCTACTATGAATGTATGATATATGAATATCCTCACTAATTTAGTATAGATTTTTGTGAGCTGTGGCATAGTATCACTCAGCCAGTCCACTGAAGGTATCAGTGCACTATAACAGTGAACAGTCTTGGGTCTCTATGCCTCAGTTTAGCCCTCAGCAATCAAAAGCTTAGTGATCCATCTGTTAAAAACATACACAGTAAGGAAAACTACATGAAGGACTGGACTATTGCCAGGAAGGAGGTCAGAGAAATTCCATAATGGCAGATCGTTACACTGAACTACCAAGGTTATAACCCCCTACAGGTTTTTGACAGTCATTCATGAGCAACTAAACCAATACTAGGTATCCCAAGACCATCGGGTAAAGACCTAGAAACTTATTGGGAACAAGTCCAATTTTAGATAGCTGGAAAATCAACATACTCTCAGAGGAGCCCAACATGACCTATTTTTGTAAAAGATTATAGAAGCCTACTTTCCTAGTGGCTTTTTTTTTTTTTTAAATGCCTACACATACTCCAAGTTTGTATTTAAGAGGCTCTAGAAAGAAAGTGAAGTCTCTCAGTCGTGTCCAACTCTTTGCGACCCCATGTCCTGTAGCCTACCAGGCTTCTCTATCCATGGGATTTTCCAGGCAATAGTCCTGGAGTGGATTGCCATTCCCTTCTCCAGGGGATCTTCCCAACCCAGGCCTCAAACCTGGGTGTTCTGCATTGTAGACAAACACTTTACCATCTGAGCCACCAGGGAAGCCAAGAGGCTCTAACCTGCAGTGAAAAGTAAGTGGGCTTCCCTGGTGGCTCAGATGGTAAAGCGTCTGCCTGCAATGCAGGAGACCTGGGTTCGATTCCTGATTTGGGAAGATCCCCTGGAGAAGGAAATGGCAACCCGCTCCAGCACTCTTGCCTGGAAAATCCCATGGACGGAAGAATCTGATAGGCTACAGTCCATGGGGTCGCAAAGAGTTGGACACGACTGAGCTACTTTACTTCATTTAACCTGCATTCAAGGAGATCCAACCAGTCCATTCTGAAGGAGATCAGCCCTGGGATTTCTTTGGAAGGAATGATGCTAAAGCTGAAACTCCAGTACTTGGGCCACCTCATGCGAAGAGTTGACTCATGGGAAAGACTTTGATGCTGGGAGGGATTGGGGGCAGGAGGAGAAGGGGACGACAGAGGATGAGATGCCTGGACGGCATCACTGACTCAATGGACGTGAGTCTGAGTGAACTCCGGGAGTCGGTAATGGACAGGGAGGTTGACGTGCTGTGATTCATGGGGTTGCGAAGAGTCGGACAGGACTGAGCGACTGAAATGAACTGAATTGAACTGAACCTGCATTCAAGTAGCTTATGTAGAGAACCTTCAGTAAAAATTTATAAATTATAAGCAACGCATATTTTATGAAAACATAACTTTTTATTTGGGTGATAGAAAATATAGGTAATGCAAAATGTAAATAAGGGTCTTCATAAACCTCAGTGATTGGTTGCCTACCAGAATATACTATGCAAAGGTAATTTATACACAACAGTAGGAGTGTTCAGTGTAAACCTTTGTCAAATTTTATGACATCTGGGACAATTTTGACAATTTTTCTATGATGACCACAGAATTTACTGGAAAAAAAGATGGCCTATGGAAATCTGAAATGCTCATTTTTTTCATCCAAATAAGCAATTTAAATCCATTATAATGTGAGCTTATATTTTAAGAAATATTTTGTGAGCTATCAGTATATTTCTTTAATCAAAATGGTATAATCTTACCCTATTGAGAGTGGTTTTCCCCAAACTGAAGATACATTAATTACAACTGTGAAGTTAACTTGCTGTTCTATTTAACTACCCATGTCACAAAACTAAATATTATTAGAGCATGGAACTTTTTTCAGAAGAAAATTGTTTTTGTTGTGAGATTTAATTGCTGAAATTTAAGGACTCAAATCACTAAGTATGTCTCATTCCACCAAACTGCAGATGTTCTCCGTGTTGTCCCCTGCAGCAATGTTCTAGGCCTTCCATATGGCTAATTCAGCTACTAACAAGTACATGCAAAAAACTGAGATAAAGTAAAACTGAATAATTGGGACAATCGATTTAAGTATGATAACTCACCAAAGAATGTTATTATATTATTTTAATTAAGTAATTATATCATAGATTTTAGTTCCAGCTGTATAAATTATTGAACAGTTGCAATTTTGAAATTAGATCAAAAAACATGAAAATTCACAGTCTTATAGAGTTTTTTCTTTCTTTAGATCTTAGGCTAGTAAATAAACTCTAATTTTCATAGTTATATAGGTGTGTGGATACTCATGCATGCTCAGTCAGTTGTGTCCAACCTTTTGTGACCCATGGACTATAGCTTGTGAGGCTCCTCTAGCCATTGAATCTCCCAGGCAAGAACACTGGAGTGGGATGCCATTTCTTCCTCCAGGGAATCTTCCCAACCCAGAGATGGAACCTGCATCTCCTGTGTTTCCTGCATTGGCAGGCCGATTCTTTACCACTGAGCCATCTGGGAAGCTCCTAGTTATACAGGTATATATTGGTTAATATAAATAGTAAGTGAGATTATGCATACAACTCTATGTGATGAGGAATTTATATATGTTCAAATACTTTGTGCCAGTTTTATTGACTACAAACTTTAAATAAGAAATCAAAAAAACTGATATACATATAATCAGAAATCCTTGGAATTTGGAAAAGAGCACAGGACTTAGAGGGCTTCCTTAGTGGTTCAGTGGTAAAGAATCTACCTGCCAAGCAGGAGATGTGGGTCCGATCCCTTGGTCAGGAAGATCCCCTGGAGAAGGAAATGGCAACCCACTACAGTATTCTTGCCTGGTAAATACCATGGACAGAGGAACTTGGTGGGCTAGAGTCCATGAGGTCACAAAGAGTTGGACACGACTAAGTCAGAAAGAAAAACACCAATACAGTATACTAATGCATATATATGGAATTTAGAAAGATGGTAACGATAACCCTGTATGCGAGACAGCAAAAGAGACACAGATGTATAGAACAGTCTTCTGGACGCTGCGGGAGAGGGCGAGGGTGGGATGATATGGGGGAATGGCATTGAAACATGTATAATATCATATGTGAAACGAATCACCAGTCCAGTTTCAATGCATGATGCAGGGTGCTCGGGGCTGGTGCACCGGGATGACCCAGAGGGATGGGATGGGGAGGGAGGTGGGAGGGAGGTTCAGGATGGGGAACACATATACACCCATGGTGGATTCATGTCAATGTATGGCAAAACAAATGCAATATTGTAAAGTAAAATAAATAAACAGAAGGAAAAAATAAACAACTTTGCGACTGAGCTTGAATGCATGTACAGGACTGAGCAGAGCAATGGAGGGCTCAGATATGCTCATTTACTTGAAATGAAAACTTGAGTCAGTTATTTGCCCTCTTTAAGCCTAACTTTATCATGAAAATATGATCTTTAAATTCCATCCAGCTCTACAATTTTGTAATTCTATTTACCTATTTATTCTATATCTGTATCTGCCTACATGATTCTTAAAACTCCCTCCAACTTTTATAATTCTCTTTACTTTCTATTTTGTACTTGTGTCTCGTTAAGAGAGGGGGTGGGGATAGGAGAAATAAAGCTGTGTAAGATGAAGAGTCTGCCATAAAGAAACATTAAAATCTAAATACATCTAATTATGCTGGCCTCAGCAGGTATCTTCCCAGATTGCAGGACTACTTTTATAATAGTTTGCTATTTGATCATCCTTACTCAATGATCTTTGAGTAAGAGAAGAAAATATACATGTTACCAGGCAATTAGTATTACTTTTTTTCCCCCAGGTGAAAGAAGGTGGGTATCAAATACAGACGGAGACACTTGTTCAAGATCCAGGAGACCAGAATGCCTTTCCTGACTTCAGGGCCCGTGAGTCCTTTCTATAAACTCTCCTATACTTAATCTGGGGCTAAGGAGGATTTTTGTTCCTTGTAGCTAAAAATATTTGGACAAAGAATTCTAACAGCAAAGTGAATGAACAACATGAATAACTCTTCTACAACTAAGAAAATAGTCACAGGGAAATATATACTACCTCACTAAAGAGTAAAAGCATGCAGTGGAAACAATAGGAATTCTGTCTCTGTCCTTTGTCCACCAGGCTGGCAAAAAATTAAAGATTATATCTAGATTTTGCAAGAGAGAGGGAAATAGGTGGGTGGTTGGGTATGTAAATTACCAGGACATAATGTGAAGGGAAACTAGGGAAACATTTATCAAAACATAAATTGTTCAGTCATATCTAAGAATTCTTTGCCAAATTCCAGGTCATGAAGTTTTACCCCTGTGCTTTCTTCTAAGAGTTTTAGTTCCTACATTTGGGTCTTTGACTCATTTTAGTTAATTTCTGAACATGAGGTAAAGCTACAATTTTGTTTTTTTTTTTGCATGTAGCTACCGAGTTGTTTCAACACATGTCAAAATGACCTTGCTGAACTCATCTAATGATTTCAAAGAGTTTTGTTGGTTTATTTTTAATGGCCTTTTTAGAATTTTCTATATACAGAATGATATCATTTGCAAGCGGATATAGTTTTACTTCTTCCTTTTTAATTTTTGTTGTTGTTTGGTCACTTAGTCATGTTCAACTCTTTGCAATCGCATGGATTGCAACATGCCAGACTTCCCTGTCCTTCACTAACTCCTAGTTTGCTCAAACACATGTCCATTGAGTTAATGATGCCATCCAACCATTACCTCCGCTGTTGCCCCTACTCCTCCTGCCCTCAATCTTTCCCAGCATCAAGGTCTTTTCCAATGAGTCACCTCTTCGCATCAGGTGGACAAATATTGGAGCTTCAGCTTCAGCATCAGTCCTTCCAAAGAATATTCAGGGTTGATTTGCTTTAAGAGTGACTGGTTTGATCTTGCAGTCCAAGGGACTCTCAAGAGTTTTCTCTAGCACCACATTTTGAAAGCACCAATTCTTCGGCACTCAGCCTTCTTTATGGTCCATCTCTCATAATCTGTACATGACTACTTGAAAACTATAGCTTTTACTATATGGAGCTTTGTCAGCAAAGTGATGTCTCTGTTTTTAATATGCTGTCTAGGTTTGTTACAACTTTTCTTTCAAGGAGCAAATCAATTTTAATTTCATGGCTGAAGTCACCATCCACAGTGATTTTGCAGCCTAAGAAAATAGTCTGTCACTGTTTCCATTTCCACCCCCTTTCTTTGCCATGAAGTGATGGAACTGGATACCATGATCTTAGTTTTCTGAATGTTGAGTTTTAAGCCAGAATTTTCACTCCCTTTTTCAATCTGGATGACTTGTATTTGTTTTTCTTGCCTAATTGCTTTGTAGAGAACCTCCAGTAAAAAGTTGAATAGAAGTGATGACAGCAAACATCCTTATCGTTCCCTGATCTTAGGGGAAAGTATTCTAGTCTTTCACTGAAGAGTGTGATGTTAGTTCTGGGTTTTCCATAGATGCCCTTTATTAGGTTGAGAAGTTCGCTTTCTGTTCTTAGTTTTCTGAGAGTTATTTTTATCATGAATGGGTCTTGCATTTTGTCAAGCATATTGCTCCACCTATGAAGGTGATCATGTAATTATTGTTCTTTATTCTAGTATTGCAGTATACTACCTTGACTGATTTTTGTAAGTTAAGCAAACTTTGCATTGCTAAGATAATCCACTTGGTCAAGGTATGTAATACTTATATATTGCTGGATTCAGTTTTCTAGTTTTTTTATTAAGGATTTTTACAGCTGTATTTATAACAGATATTGGTCTGTAGTTTTTCTTTTCTTGTGATATCTTGGTCTGGTTTGGTATAGGGTAATACTAATATCATAGAATGAGTTAGGAAGTATTCCCTCCTCTTCTGTATTTTGTAATATTTATGAAGGATTGATATTAGTTCTTCTTTAACTGTTGGTAGAATTCACTAGTAAAGCTATTTGATTCCAGCCTTGACCTTATAGCAAGTTTTAAAATTACTTATTCAATCTCTGAATATAGGTATATTCAGATTTCATACTTGTTTTTGAGCCAATTTTTATAGTTTTCGTCTTTCTAAGAATTTTTCTTAGTAGAGGTAAGAATTTGTCTTAGGAGAAATAAGAAGGCCTTCTTAAATGAATAATACAAAGAAATAGAGGGAAAAAATAGAATGGGAGAAAACTAGAGATGTCCCTAAGAAAACTGGAAATATAAAGGGAACATTTCATGCAAGGATGGGCATAATAAAGGTCAGAAACAGTAAGGACCTAAGAGAAGCAGAAGAAATTAAGAATAGGTGTCAAGAATACACAGAACGGTACAGAAAAGGTCTTCATGTCCCAGATAACCACTATGCTGTGATCACTCGCCTAGAGCCAGACATCCTGGAGTGTAAAGTCAAGTGGGCCTTAAAAAATTACTACAAACAAAGCTAATGGAGGTGACAGAATTCCAGTTGAGCTATTTCAAATCCTAAAAGATGATGCTGTTGAAGTGCTGCACTCAATATGCCAGCAAATTTGGAAAACTCAGCAGTAGCCATAGGACTGGAAAAGGTCAGTTTTCATTCCAACCCCAAAGAAAAGCAACACCAAAGAATGTTCAATCTGTCGTACAGTTGTAGTCATTTCACATACTAGCAAGGTTATGCTCAGAATCCTTCAAGGACTTCCAGATGTACACACTGGGTTTAGAAGAGGTAGAGGAAGCAGAGACCAAATTGCCAACATTTATTGGATCATGGAGAAAGCAAGAGAGTTCCAGAGAACACCTACTTCTGCTTCACTGACTACGCTGAAGCCTTTGACTGTGTGGATCACAGCAAACTGTAGAAAATTCCTAAAGAGATGGGAATACCAAATCACCTTATCTGTTTCCTGAGAAACCAGTATGCTGGTCAAGAAGCAACAATTAGAACTGGATATGGAACAATGGACTGGTTCAAAACTGGGAAAGAAGTATGACCAAGGCTGTATATTGTCACCCTGCTTATTTAACTTATATGCAGAGTACATCATGGGAAATGCTGGGCTGGATGAAGCACAAGCTGAAATCAAGATTGCTGGGAGAAATATCAATAACCTCAGATGACACCACAATAATGGCAGAATGTGAAGAGAAACTAAAAAGTCTGTTGATGAGGGTGAAAGATGGCTTGAAACTCAACATGAAAAAGCTAAGATTATAGCAACCAGTACCACCACTTCATGGCAAATAGATGGGGAAAAAGTAGAAACAGTGACAGAGTTTATTTTCTTGGGCTCCAAAATCACTGCAGATGATGACTGCAGCCATGAAATTAAAAGATGCTTACTCCTTGGAAGAGAAGCTATGAGAAACCTAGACAGCATATTAAAAAGCAAAGACATCACTTTGCTGGCAAATGTCTGTCTAGTCAGAGCTATGGTTTTTCCAGTGGTCATGTATGGATGTGAGAGTTGGACCATAAGGAAGACTGAAATTTGATTCTTTCAAATTTTGGTGTTGGAGAAGACTCTTGAGAGTCCCTTGGATTGCAAGGAGATCCAACCAGTCAATCCTAAAGGAAATCAACCTTGAATATTCATTGGAAGGACTGATGCTAAAGCTGAAGCTCCAGTCAGGCCACCTAATGTGAAGAGCCAGCTCATTGGAAAACACCCTGATTCTGGGAAAGATTGAGGGCAGGAGGAGAAAATGGGTGGCAGAGAATGAGATGGTTAGATAGCATCACCAACTTGATGGACATGAATTTGAGCAAATTCCAGAAGATATTGGAGGACAGGGGAATCTGTTGTGCTACAGGCCATGGGGTTGCAAAGAGTCTGACACAACTTAGCAACTGAACAACAACAATGGCAAGCATTTGTCTACTTTATCTAAGTTAATTCATAGTACTCCCTTATAATCTTTTTTATTTCTATAAGATTGAGAGGTATGCTCCTTCTTTCATTCCTGATCTTAGTAATTTGCACCTTCTCTCAGGAGATTCCCTGAGGTGGTTTTCCACAGATTTTCAGGGATTCGTCTCCTGCCCTCTGGGGTGCATGTGTATTACTAAGTGTTCCAGCTCTGTGTTACAGCACCCAAAGCCCTAAATGTTATGGCTGTGAGTCCTCAACAAGTCATTTCAGTGGGAGAGAGCAGGAGTGGTTAGTGAGAATTCTGATGGGAAAGCCATACTCTCAAATTTTGAGAAGTCCCTTGGATCTCCCTTTCCTCAGCCCCCCAATGTCATCCTTTCCAAGTCCCTTATCATCTAATGAAACCATCTTCCACTGTCTATGAACTAATGTGGATAACTCTAGCCAACTCTCCTAGGTAGAGTGATAGCCAAATGTAACCCTGAAAATTTCTTCTCACCAGAAATATTTCTTTCATTATGTACTTTAGGGCCTCCTTGCTTCTACTATGCATCTTCAAATCATATAAAAACTATTCACAACCCATAGTTTAGCCCATTTCTTCCTAATCAGCTGGTCACACGACCATACTAAGTTGTTTCAGTTGTGTCCAGCTCTTTTCACCCCCATGGACTGTAGCCCACCAGGCTCCTCAGTCAATGGGATTCTCCAGGCAAGAGTACTGGAGTAGGTTGCCATTTCCTCCTCCAGGGACCATTGGTGTGGATTAAAAGGGAAGTAACAGTGTACCTGGACTGGAAGCTCTGGTAAGTGGGAACCATCTGCTTATGAAGCCTCCAGGGTCTGCGTAAGTGCCTTCTTTCATGTATCACTACCACCCAAAAGGAAATATCGCTGTGTGTGCCTACCTTTATGGCTTTGTGGATTAGATATCCCCACATTTATGATGGGTATATTTGATTGCAAGGTGACTTTGTTGCCTCATGGGCAGGTCACCAGATATAAGATATTTCTGTGACTTTCTATTTAGCACTAGTGGTGAAGAACCCACCTGCTTAGTGCAGGAGATATAAGAGATGCGAGTTTCAATCCCTAGGCTGGGAAGATCCCCTGGAGAAGTGAATGGCTACTCACTCCAGCATCCTTGCCTGGAGAATCACATGGACAGAGGAGCCTGGCAGGTGACAGTCCATGGGCTCACAAAGAGTTGGACATGACCGAAGCAACTTAGCATGCACACACACATTATTTTGGTACAAATATGTAGATATAAAGGCTTTCTACTAATTACTAATTACTTTCTACTAATATTGTAACACTTCACATTCCATAGGTCTGGGAATCAGTGTAGGTTCTGTGAATTGCCCACTAAGTTAGCAAGGGTTCTCTAGACTACGGAGCATGAAGAAAGCAGGAAGGGGAAAGGGAGTGAGTCAGGGAGGAGGAGAGAAGAGCAAATGCAAAGGGAGTGTTAGCCCAGCCACTGCTTCTGCTGCTGCTGCTCTTCTGCCTCTTCTTAATTTGGAATCAATTCAAAGTACCAAAAATTGCAAGACTGGAATAAAGGATTTACTTCCCTCCCCAACCCCACCCCTGAATTGCTGTTGTTTAGTCACTAAGTCATGTCTGACTCTCTTCTCCGCTATCTCCCAGAGTTTGCTCAAACTCACGTCCATTGAGTCAGTGATGCTATCTAACTACCTCATCCTCTGTTATCCCCTTCTCCTCCTGGCCTCAGTCTTTCCCAACTTCAGGGTCTTTTCCAGAAAGTCATCTCTTCACATCAGGTGGTCAAAGTATTGCAGCTTCAGCTTTAGCATCAGTCCGTCCAATGAATATTTAGGGCTGATTTCCTTTAGGATTGACCCCTCATCCCCAAATTATTGGAGAGGAAATTGCCAACATAATGGCCACTACCCTTAGATGCTTTAGTGTATATTTCTGACAAAGACAGTCTCTTTCATAACCATAACTTAAATGTCAAAACCAAGAAAATCCATCCAGATGCATGATAGGCATCTAATCCCAAGACTCTACTCAGTTGTACCAGTTGTGCCGTTGGTGTAACCTTTATAACAAAAGGATCCAGTCTAGCATCTCACTTTGCTGCTGTCAGTTACCATGTGTCTTTATTTTTTTTCAGCTGGAGTCATTCCCCAGTCTTTCCTTGATTTTCATGACCATAACATTTTTGAAGATTACAAGTCAGTTATCTTGTAGAAGTTTCCTTAATCCATGTCTGGTGTTTCCTCATGATTATATTCAGGTTCTAGCCTTTGGCAGGACTATTCTGTTCAGTTCATTCAGTTGCTAAGTCATGTCTGACTCTTAGTGACCCCATGAACCGCAACACACTAGGCCTCCCTGTCCATCACCAACTCCCAGAGTTCACCCAAACTCATGTCCATTGAGTCAGTGATGCCATCCAGCCATCTCATCCTCTGTCATCCCCTTCTCCTGCCCTCACTCTTTCCCAGGATGAGGATCTTTTCCAATGAGTCAGCTCTTCACATCAGGTGCCCCAAATATTGGAGTTTCAGCTTCAACATCAGTCCTTCCAATGAACACCCAGGACTGATCTCCTTTAGGATGGACTGTTTGGATCTCCTTGCAGTCCAAGGGACTCTCAAGAGTCTTCTCCAACGCCACAGTTCAAAAGCATCAATTCTTCGACACTCAGATTTCCTTATAGTCCAACTTTCACATCCATGCATGACTGCTGGAAAAAACAGCTTTGACTATATAGATCTTTGTGGGCAAAGTGATGTCTCTGCTTTTTAATATGCTGTCTAGGTTAGTCATAACTTCCCGTCCAAGGAGTAAGTGTCTTTTAATTTTGGGCTATAGTCACTATCTGCAGTGATTTTTGAACCCCCCAAAATAAAGTCAGCCACTGTTTCCACTGTTTTCCCCATCTATTTACCATGAAGTGATGGGACCAGATGCCATGATCTTAGTTTTCTGAATGTTGAGCTTTAAGCCAACTTTTTCACTCTCCTCTTTCAGTTCCATAAAGAGGCTTTTTAGTTCCTCTTCACTTTCTGCCATAAGGGTGGTGTCATCTACATATCTGAGGTTATTGATATCTCTCCCGACAATCTTGATTCCAGCTTATGCTTCTTCCAGCCCAGCATTTCTCATGATTTACTCTGCATAGAAATTAAATAAGCAGTGTGACGATATACAGCCTTGATGTACTCCTTTTTCTATTTGGAACCAGTCTGTTGTTCCATGTCCAGTTCTAACTGTTGCTTCTTGACCTGCATACAGATTTCTCAAGAAGCAGGTCAGGTGGTCTGGTATTCCCATTTCTTTCATAGTTTTCCACAGTTTCCATTTCTTCTAAGGGATTCCTGCCCACGGTAGTAGATATATGGTCATCTGAGTTGAATTCACCCATTCCAGTCCATTTTAGTTCACTGGTTTCTAGAATGTCAACGTTCACTCTTGCCATCTCCTTTTTGACCACTTCCAATTTGCCTTGATTCATGGACCTGACATTTCAAGTTCCTATGCAATATTGCTCTTTATAGCATCGGACCTTGCTTCTATCACCAGTCACATCCACAACTGGGTGTTGTTTTTGCTTTGGCTCCATCCCTTCATTCTTTCTGGAATTATTTCTCCACTGACCTCCAGTAGCATATTGGGCACCTACTGACCTGGGTAGTTTCTCTTTCAGTATCCTATCTTTTTGCCTTTTCATACTGTTCATGGGGTTCTCAAGGCAAGAATACTGAAGTGGTTTGCCATTCCCTTTTCCAGTGGACCACATTCTCCACCTTTTACTCTGTAATTAATAAATATTTTCTTGTGAGTTATTTTAAGATAATGTTTCTCATCAAGCTGAAAATGTTTCATTGATGTATTATGTCATTATGGACTCATGAATGTGTTTTGTCCAGTGGGTTATAATTCATTACTGTTATTTATTTTATTGCTAAAATTGTGCCAGATTTGGCCTGTGCTGTGTGCCTTCACCCTGAATCCTGTGACTTGGTGAAACATCACCACTTTTAAGAACTTTCTCACTTTTTGGCAGAATAGGATGTTCTAGGTTCATCTCACTTCTTTTCAGCCTCAGCCTTGAAACCAGGCATTCTTCTAAAGAGGGCTGCTTCCTTACAGTGAAAAATGATATTTAAAAAGCAGTGTTTTTTTTTTAAATTTATTTGGTTTTAATTGGAGGATAATTGCTTTACAATATTGCATTGATTTCACCATACATCAACATGAATCAGCCATAGGTATACATATGTCCATCCCCCTTTAACCTCCCTCCCACCTACCCAATCCCACTCCTCTAGGTCATCACAGAGTCCCGGTTTGAGTTCCCTGAGTCATACAGCAAATCCCCACTGGCTATGTATTTCACATATGGTGACGTATATGTTTCCATGCTGCTCTCTCAGTTCACCCCACCCTCTCCTTCCTGAACTGTGTCCACAAATCTGTTCTCTGTGTCTATGTCTCCATTGCTTCCCTGCAAATAGGTTTGTCAGTACCATCTTTCTAGATTCCATATTTTGTATTAATATATGATATTTGTTATTTTGATTTACTTCCATCTGAATAGTAGGCTCTAGGTTCATCCACCTTATCAGAACTGACTCAAATGGTTCATTTTTATGGTTGACTAATATTCCATTGTGTATATGTCCGACACTTCTTTATCCATTCATCTGTCAATGGACACCTGGGCTGCTTCCATGTCCTAGGTATTGTAAATAATGCTACAGTGAACATTGGGATACATGTGTCTTTTCCAATTATAGTTTTCTCAGGTTTTATGCCCAATAGTGGGATTGTTGGGTCATATGGTAATTTTATTCCTAGTTTTTTAAGAAATCTCCATACTGTTCTCCATAGTGGCTATATCAATCTACATTCCCACCAACAGTGCCAGAGGGTTCCCTTTCCTTCCCATCCTCTCTAGAGTTTATTATTTATAGATTTTTTTGATGATGGCCATTCTGACCAATGTGAGGTGATACCTCATTGCAGTTTTGATTTGCATTTCTCTAATAATGAGCAATGTTGAGCATCTTTTCCTGTATTTATTAGACATCTATATGTGTTTGGAGAAATGTCTGTTTACATCATCTGCCCATTTTTTTGATTTTTTTTTTTTATTGAGCTTCCTGAGCTACTTGTATATTTTGGAGATTAATCCTTTGTCGGTTATTTCATTTGCTATTATTTTCTCCCATTCTGAGGATTGTCTTTTTACCTTGTTTATAGTTTCCTCTGCTGTGCAAAAGCTTTTAAGTTTAATTAGGTCTCATTTGTTTATTTTTATTTCCGTTACTCTAGAAGGTGGGTCATAGAGGATCTTGCTGTGATTTATGTCAAAGAGTGACCTGCCTTTTCTCCTCTAAGAGTTTTATAGTTTCTGGCCTTACATTTAGGTCTTTAGTCTGATAAATGTCTCTACTTTCACTTGAGTGTTTCAACTCCTAGACTCTCTCAATGGCCAGAGCTAGAGAACACACACACAGACACACACACATATACTTGTTCACATCTGTATTTCTATATCTATCTACCTATACAGCTTCAAAGCCATGATTTCATCCCTATATTTCCAATTTCAGTCCAACACCACAGGGTTTAATCCAGTCTTTTCCTTTTCTATATTTGTGGCTCCCTTCTCTGACAGTGAGAAACCTGGATTCCGCACTTTAATATAGTTAGGTGAGCAGTTTCCCTGTGTGGAGACAATCCTAACTTTGCTACTGCCTTCTGCTGCCGCCCCACCGGTGGTGTTTTCAGTCTCCTTGGTGCCAGGGCTCCAGTCCTGGGCACCACACTCCACCCTGGCCCATTGTGGATTTGCTTCCTCCTCCTTATTCTACTCCCCAACCACCCCCGCCCCCCGACCATCTCGTAGTGTGGACACATATCTTGCTCAGCCCCAAATAGTGGATTTTGGATCGAATTGTTCAGGAAGGGAAGAAAAAGAGAGGAAAAGGGAGGGGATGGGAGAGGAAGAAACGAGAAAGAAAGGGAGAAGACTGAGAGGTGGAAAAGGACAAAGAGGAACAGGAAGAGAATGTAGACTCGGAAGCTGCATGTCGCAGCTCCTTCGTGTGCTAAGTCACCTCAGTCATGTCCAAGGCTGTGTGACCCTATGGACTGTGGCCACCCAGGCTCCTCTGTCCGTGTGATTCTCTAAGCAAGAATACCGGAGTGGGTGCCATTCTCTTCTCCAGGGCATCTTCCCTACCGAGAGGTGGAACCCACGTCTCTTACTTCTCCTGCATTGGCAGGTTCTTTACCACTAGCGCCACCTGGGAAGCCCCAGCGCTGGGCTGTCCCACTGGACAGTGTCAGAGTGGTCGTGCACAACTAATGCTAGGCTGAGCACTGTTCTGGGAGAGAAAGAACTCCTTCCTGCCCACTGTCCCCCATGGGGCAAAGCGTCCCCATGGGGTACTGACTACCATGTGCGTCTGGTTGCATCACTGACTTTTGCAGATGCCCCCAGGGGAACCAGAGGCACAGCAGTTCGGGGGAGACCCAGTGCATGGTTATGGTGATCTCTCTCCATGAGGTGGTCCTGCATCTCGGTGTGAAGCTGTGGAAAGAGCAGTAGCAGCAAATGGGCTCAGTGACACCCAAGCTGCTTCTACAGGCATTCTGACAGGAAAACATGTATATATGAATCTAGAGTAGTCATTAAACAGAACTAGTTCAGTCCATCCCTTCCCTCAGAGGAATAACATGCAAGTCCAATTTTTCAAGCTAGTGGCCAGATGCAGTTTCCCAGAATATTAACAAATGAAACTATGGTTCATCTCCTGTAGTTTGTCCCAGATGTAGCGATTACCCAATATCTTCTTCCTGCGCCACCTATCTAGATTGCTCTCTTCGGATAACTCTTCAGCTGCCTGGATTGCTTGCACATGGAGTGACCTCCAGCTTCAAGTGGAGGCTTGAAGCTTATTTTTTCTTAAGGGCTGGGTTTCTGCTGCTGTCCATTCACAGTTATCTGGTCATGGAAGGATGAATAGACCCCATGGTGCCTCCTTTGAGTTCCTCATCACAGCTGAGTTGGGTTACTCCAGTGTCTGCTTGCTGGTCTTCTGGAACAAGGAGTCTGCTGTTGCCCACTTGCAGCAGTCAATGGCTTTGGAAACGTCAAGAGAAACCCTGGAAAGTCTTAAATTCTACATCTTAGCTTTCCAGAATTGTATACTCCGGCTCCTGGGGACAAGCATCATTTATCCACCCTTGATTCAATGCACACATGCATCCTGGACGGCAGAGTCCAAGTCCTACAACATATGCTCCTTAGGCTGCCACCTCATCTGAGTCTTCAACTGCCATTCCTTCATTGTATACAGCTGGCCCATATAAACTGACTTGTGTGACTTCCCATGTTCTTTCCTCTTCTGCTTGCTTCATTTAAAACGGCATAGTGACTTTAGAAGGTGTATGTTAAATATCTCAAAGTCACATGATGTAAGGACCGGAAACATCACAGGAAGGAGATCGTTTACTGGTTAATAATATCTGTTTGGATTTTATATGAACAATAAACCAACTTTTATTGCGTTTTAGTCCTTGAATATTTAGGGCATTATTTGTTAAATTAGCTAGTGTTACCAGTAACGCAGTGCTTCACTGAAACCAAAGCTCTGAGCTAAAGTCACTCTTGCAGAAGCTCAAAATAACAATTACATGAAAATTAAGCCACAGTGCAACTCAGCTGATATTTGCCTAGTCTCAGTCTATACGCAATTGATTTTGAAGTTGTAATATCAAAATATAAAATGAAAGGCCCAGTAATGGGCATAGTAATATTTATAGCTATAATTATGTAGTCTGTTCTAACCTGAATTTACTAAAATTATCATAACCATCATTATCAACAGTGGCCATCATTAGGTGAGCCATCTCAGACTGTTTTTCTGGGACCTGTGCAAAGTGAAATCATAAGTGCTTCCTGTCTTTGGGGAGGGGGGAGGTGTTGTTCAAGCAGTCAATGCTGACACAGATAGAAAAGGTAAGTTTCATTCATAATGGTGATGTAATTCATGCAAAATAAAATAATCTAGATACTGTACATATTGAGTTACTTTCCTAAGTAGTTTTCTATAACAACTTTGATTTTGAAGGAATATGGAGGAAAAGTGATCATTGTCTTCTTTATGACTTAAATCAGTGGTTCTCAAAAGGTGCAGTTTTGCCCCCGGGGGACTTTTTGGCAATTCAGTCCAAAATGTCACTAGTATTGAGGAACTGTAATTTAGATTATGATATTTCAAATTTCCTTTTTTAATGTGACTTAATTTGAGGTTAAAATCCAAATCAAAACAATGCCAAAGTAAAATAACTGAAACCACTACAAAGTAGGGGAAATAAAATAAACCTAATTGTCAATTTGCAGTTATACTGCTCCTATTGTCAGTGTGCCACTAAGGAAGTGTATCACTCTTCTGTGTCTATCACATTATCTGTTAAAGCAG
Source organism: Redunca redunca (assembly GCA_006410935.1). NCBI lineage: Eukaryota > Metazoa > Chordata > Mammalia > Artiodactyla > Bovidae > Redunca > Redunca redunca. The sequence goes on along the minus strand of SJYQ01005734.1, from coordinate 24,137 downwards.
TAAAGCCAACATCATTTTTACAGTTGTTCTGCCCTCTGTTTATTCCCAGTCTTGGTTTGCAGAATGGAGCGTCACTGGCCAGATATTCTCTAAGGTCTTTACATCTTTATCAGTTCTGTCATCAAAAGTGAGGTGAATGAAGAAATCTGCTCCTAGCAAAGGAAAATTCCCAAACATGTGTATGAACAGAGGCAGTGATCTACAGGGTAGTGATCTGGGTGATCACAACCACACACAAGCATACGGGCTGGTGGGAAGAAACTCAGAGTCTCTTAGTGTCCCACAGAAACTTGCCAAGCGTTCCCAGATGTTTCAGAGGTATTAGATAACACCTAGAGGTCCCACATGTCTACAGTTTTGCTTAGAGCTACTCTGGGATTAGAGAAGAGAATTGTGTGAGTGTAAATTCACAATAGAAGGAAGCGCAACATGTACCTTCTTGCTGCCTTAATATAGACTCTATTGACTTTAGAGGACCTCACCCTATCCTCACAAACCTGGCAAACATAAAATAAAACAGAACAACCTGGCTCACCTGGTGGTTTCCCCCCTTTTTTTCCCCTCCCTCTCCAAGTATATTCAAGTTTGGGGAGGTGATTTAGACTTCTCAGTCAGGGAGAAAAATTAGCTGTAACCCTCCTCTTTAGGGCAGCAGTTGATACGAAATTTCACACATATTTGGAGATCCTCTGAAGGATGTCTCTATCCTTCACCATGTAGGTTAGAGAAGAAATATAAAATAAATTTATTCCTACTTGGAATAATTCTTTCAATATCAAGTGGTTCTGTTTAAAAGCTTGACATGTGAATGCATGTTAAGGTCACTGACATGGACTAGTTATCGGCAAGGCCGGTCATAAAGAGATACTTAGAAGAAAAGTAGGGCTTCCCTGGTGGCTCAGAGGTTAAAGCGTCTGCCTCCAATGCGGGAGACCCGGGTTTGATCCCTGGGTTGGGAAGATCCCATGGAGAAGGAAATGGTAACCCACTCCAGTATTCTTGCCTGGAGAATCCCATGGACAGAGGAGCCAGGCAGGCTACAGTCCACGAGGTCGCAAAGAGTCAGACACGACTGAGCGACTTCACTTAAAGAAAAGTAGGGCCCTGACTTTCAAAGACTTACCACCACTTGTAATAATGCTAATGAAACCTTCTAAAGAAAGATCCTTCCCGAAAATTGTTTTGGTGTTCTGAGGCATTGTCAGCAGCCCTCATCTTAATACAGAAGTAGTGTGTTAAAGTCGTAAAAATAGTTGTGGTAATTGGTGGTGGCTTATCGATAAGTTGTGTCTGACTATTGCGACCCCATAGACTGTTGCGACCCCACAGACTGTAGCCCTCTAGGCTCCTCTGTTCATAGGATTTTCCAGGCAAGAATACTGGACTGGGTTGCCATTTCCTTCTCCAGGGGATCTTCCCAACCCAGGGATCAAACCCGGGGTCTTCTGCAGAGCAGGCAGATTCTTTTACCTGCTAAGCTACCAAGAAAGCCCCTCAGTGGTAATTAAGTAGGTTTAAAATGTCCTTTCATGTGGTATTTTTACTGCTAATCATACCCTTTCTTTGTAGATTGTGGTGAAGGAAATTTTAGCTCAGATCAAAAACTAGAAATTAGAAGAGCTGATAATTAATAAGACATATTACACTATGCAAAAGACAGGTATCGCTGAAAACAGGATGTTGAACTTGGCAAGTCAGAAGTTATGGATGATTTTAAGAAAAAGGAAAATGAGCCTTGCATGGACTGAATGGAATTTAAGGGGGAGGAGACCCAGAAAGTGAGAAAAAGTGAAATTTTGAGATGGAGGAGGCTGAAAATGGAGGCCAGTGATGTCCATGGTTTTATCTGGAGAAGTGAAGCGAATATAGTCAGTTTAAAGTTGATGAGAATTATAAATCTGGAATATTCACTGTTAAGAAGAACGATGACTGGAGAAATTTAAGTACTGCCAGTTGAGGTTCAAAACCATAAAAACACAATAATAAAAAAGAACCATTGACAGGACATCAAAAACAAAAAATAAAATCACGTTAACACATCTGGGACCTGTATCCATTGAAGCAAACAAAATCTTGTTCCGATCTGTGCCCTTTTAGCCATCTTCCCCATGCGTCTGGGGCTTCCTTCCACGTCAGCGTGAACAGGAGACCTCTGTTCCCATCACACTGCAGCAGCGCACCCTGGCCACGTCTTTTCAGAATTGGTTTGTTATATGCACATCAAACTCGGCAGCTGCAGCACTTTTTCAATAAGGCAGTTCATTGCTCAGATTCTAAACCTCAGTTTGTAATATTAATTTTTCACTTGTAGACAATCACAAGATTTAGGGCAAAACGGATTGGAATACAAGGAGGGAAACGTGGATATAGAATTTAACCAGGCAACATGTTTTGTGTTGAGCTAAAAATTATTTATCTTAATCTTGGTCAAAGGGCCACTGTTTTCTTTCCACAAGTTAACTGCCCATTTTAAACAAGATCTTGTTGATTCAAAATCCACTAATTGGTAACAGTCAGAAGTGTCCTGGCTTTAAATATCTTTAAGGCTCTCGATGAAGAAAGGTTGTTAGGTGATAACAGTATAAATAACATCAAAGAAGGAATATTAAGCTACTTGTGAAAATATTTTAACACCTCTTCAAGAAGTTAATAGGTCTTTACAGACACAAAACTAATGCTGATGTAAATCCAACAGTCCCGCCACACAAAAGATCTGTATTCAACTGGAGGTAATAACACTATATCTTGTCAGTTTCATCTACTCCAATGTGTTTCACATCAAATATATTTGATTCAATAGTGCAGAAATTCTGAACCATGGCAGCTTCTTGGTATCACCTGTATAGCTTTTAAGAAGCTTTCAGCAGAGATTCTAAATTAACTGATTGGAGTGGGCCTCACACATTCCTTAGTTCTAAAATCTCTGCAGACAATTTTAATGAATAACTTGGTATGAGAACCACTATGTTAGCACATTGTGAAAACAAATTACTTGCTCATAAGCAACATTTTAAAAATTAAACACAGCATGTATGTAGTAAGGGTAATCTTAGCTGGTGAAACTTTTGCATTGGTTATGTTTGTGTTGGTATGTGGATATGAATATTTACTTGGTTGCTATGCAAAATATATTTTTGACTCTGGATTATGCTAATCCAAGTGTTAGAAATTATCTTCTTATGCACTGAATTAATGAGGTTTATATGAAGTTATTTTTCTATTCATAAGGACCTTCCTGGGAAATGAAATTGGCTTTTAGTGTGTAGATGTGATTCTGGAGCTAAACTATCTGAGTTTGAATTCCTGTTCTCCAGTAACTGGCGTTAGTGACTGTGGGCAAATCACTCCATATTTCTGTGCTTCAATTTTTTCAGTTGTAACATAAGGAAACTAATAGTTGCCATCTGATAAGGCTGTTATTAAGATTAAATGAGTTAACATTCATATTAGCATTACAGCTGTATACTATAGTAAGTAATATATAAATATAAATACATTTTATTAAATAAATAAGATTAAAAAAACAACAAAACCTTATTCTAGATCACAGCATATTTCACAGTCAAAAGAATATAGCCAAAGCATGGGATTTATAATCAATAATTCACTGGAGGAAGAGGTGCAAAAATCAAGTCTAATTTTATAGTAAACTGATTGGGAGAATAAATCCTAGAAATGTTGACTGAATATGTTTAGCTGATACCTATTTGCAGAAATCTTTAAATTTGGTTTTTATTTTAGCACATTGAATGTTTTAATATTTAATAATGAAATGATTTCTGTCTTTATCTCAATCAAAATGTGGTAAGATACGCTGCCTTTTGAATGCTGTGTAAAAGTTTTGTAATCTTGCACTGCACGGGGTCTGCCTCGAAAATGTTTTGTTTAGCACTTTTGAGGTTGCAAGTTAAGCATAGAGGCAGGAGTGAGTAACATTTCAGTTCCTGTAGTTGCTTGGGTAGATGTCAGTTTTGGATTTGGGAAATTATAGGCTCCGTGATAAATATTTCAGGCTGCTGACTACAATGAAAAGTAATTAAAGCAGCTATGACAACAGGTGCTGTATGGGGAAACCAGGGCCTTTCATCATGAGGTTGTGGGTGCATGTGCTAAACGTGCTCACCATTTTCTCTTCTCTATTATCCACCGAATACCCTGGGGAGATTATTCTATTGCCAGCATTTATAGGATATAATGAAACCACATTAAATATGTATCTGATTGCTACCAACTGTGTAGAGAGCGTATGTTAACTATGGTTATGTACGGCGAGTTAGACTCAGACCAGTGAAGTTCAACTTCACTGGGACCTCTTTGTGCTTGACCCACGGGCCTTCACTGTCTCATTGACCTTTAATTCAAGCGTCAGATATCACTTTATGTGTTTGCTTGTTAAATGAAAACTTTAAGAGGGTTGTAATAAGATACAAACTTCTTTTAGACTATGTGTTCCACTATAGGGAACTCCTTAACATATGGCATATGAACAACTACAATGGAAAATGATTTTAATCTTATCAGCTTTAATTATGTATTTCTTTGGAATATTGAGCACCATATTTCACAACTTGTCTCATCTTAACTCCATCCAACTCACAGACTTCTCCTTAAAAACAAAAAACAAAGATGTTTTAAATAATACAGTGGTTCAATTTTAGTTGATAAGGAATCATGTCCATATTAAATGTCTAAAATGATGTAATGAATGAGTGTTCATAAAAGGTTCAACAAATGAGTTATGATAAATGCTTTTTAAAAAACTTTCTTAAAACTTAACTAAAAGTTTCTAATCTTTTACTTTCTACTTGTATGGAAAGATGATTTAATGGTAATCAAACTGCTGCTTTAAACGTAGAAGTAACTTTTATATATCTGTTACTCCCTTTTTATTAAAACATTTCTTTATTCAAGGATACACATTCTTCCAAGGTAATATGGATTCAGGAGTCATTTCTATATAGAGAGAGATCAGTACTTATTCATTGATGACAACTTTATGGTCTAGATTTAGGTTTACTGACCTCACAAGGAAAAAAACAACCCAATTAAATCTGATAATGCATAGTAATATTCAGTTACTTAACTACAAATTTAATGCAATAAATTTAAAGATTAAATGTCTTAAATTTGCATACACAATTGACATCCTTGAAGTGAAATGAAGTCGCTCAGTTGTGTCCGACTCTTTGCGACCCCATGGACTGTAGCCCACCAGGCTCCTCTGTCCATAGAATTCTCCAGGCAAGAGTACTGGGGTGGGTTGCCATTTCTTCCTCCAGGGGATATTCCTGACTCAGGGATTGAACCCGGGTCTCCCGCATTGCAGTCAGACACTTTACCGTCTGAGCCACCAGGGAAGCTCATTGACATCCTTACAATAATTCCAATAAATTTGCTATCAAAGTACCTGGGAGCTTTGGAAATGTCATATTAAATTTGATAAGAAGCTGTCTTCTGTGCACTTTAGCTTAAGAATATAGGAAAACAAGAAATATCTCTAAAACTCTATGAAAAAAGTGTTTGAATATATTCTGACTTTTAAATAACAAATACTACTAAATGTTATTAAAACAAATGTTTATGGTATCTTCTACATGTCTGGCATGGTGTCAAGCATTTAAGATAATCAGGGTGAATAAAGGCACTACTATAGATCCAAACATATAGGACCATGTGTTTTTCTTTGAGAAGAGAATTGAGGCTCCATCTCCCCAACTCTCTAGTATTTACAATTATTGATCTGAAAAGCAGAGAGTTTCTATGGGTACAGCTCTGTTTCCTAGAGAAATCCCTGGGCATATGCATTCAACTCAGTGGGCTCCACAATTAAGGTGGAATGGAGTCATTGATTAATTAATTGAGATCGACTTAGAACTTTCTGATGCTTGTAGGCATCATAAAAGAATTCTGCAATATATATAATCAATAGCACTCCTGACTTCTGGTTGCTAGAGGTTATTTAACTAGGTTTTATTCATTTATTTATCAGAAACATTTTTGTTTATTTATGTGCTGGGCTGTGAGGTTGCAAGTAAATGAGAGAGTCGCCATTCCCTCACCTATGGAGCTTATGTGAGTCTAGTTGGGAAATCAGATAAGGGAGCAGTAGCTAGAGTACAGCTGCATGGCAACTGCCGTTGTAAGTACTGCTGAGAGGCCAGATAAGATGAATGTGAATATCTATAAATGTCCAGTAGATTTAGACACAGGCGATTTGGTTGATTTGCCAAGGGAATATATAATTTCTGTATTACATGTTAGGTGCACAAACTTTCTTGCCGTTCTAGCACCATGATGTTCTAAGTCCTGTGGAAGGCATTTTAGCTATATTACCTTCCAGGATCTTCACAATATCCCTCAGATTTGAAACTGTTATGTTATTTTTACCTAAAAGGATGTCAAGCTTACAAAACTTGTTTTGAACCATGGAGACTTATAGTTGGGTGTCGGTGTCCTTTTTCCCTCTATACTACCCTGCCTCATAGAAGTTGTAGTCTAAAACCTGGGGATGTTGCATCAAGTCATAACTCTTTCAAGACTGGTGCTGACCTCCTTTTAGTCAAGTTCCCTGCAGCACCTCGTTCCCGACTTATAACCCAGTTTGGACTTCAGTGTTATCATTCTCCATCCAAGTTTTGTCTGGGAAGTCTGTCTAGGGTAGTAGACAGCACTACTGCTAGCTGACATCTCGAGCCAGATGGCCATTTGTGGTGGGGGCTGTCCAGTGCATTTAGGCCTCCACCCCCTAGCTGCCAACCCCAAGTGTGACAATGAAAATGTCTCCACACATTGTCCCAGGGGGCAAGTCACTCCCAGGTGAGAACTTCTAGACTAGAGAAACAACCATTTAGGATTAATCCTCTTCCTTACTCCTACCAGCCTTACTCTCCTCCTCTTACACTCTGGAAGAACCTGGCATCAGTCCCTAACCGCTGGGCACGTTGTCATGATGTTCCCATCTAACCACCACTGGCTCCTGACTTGGATTCTAGAAGCCTTCTCCTGGATATTCTGCCCTGGACTCTACCTGCCTGCAGGGAAAAGTGTGTTACACCACTCAAAGCATCCCACCTGATGGCCTTTGCAGCATCCATGTCAACCCCAATCGGTTGCTGAACTGCATTTCTTCCTGCAGCCAAGTGGCTAGCTCTAAAAAGTCTACTTTAAGTTCTGAATACTGCTTTCTGTCTCTTCTGTTATGGTTAACTAGGAAGTTTCTATCCATACTCCAAGACAGGAGCCTTTGTAACACTAATTATGACACAAAAGCATATTTTAAGAAAGAGGGTGTAGCAGCCTTCTAGACATGGCTCAGATGGTAAAGAATCTGCCTGCAATGCAGGAGACCCAGGTTTGATCCTTGGATCAGAAAGATCCCCTGGAGAAGCAAACAGCAACCTGCTCCAGTATTCTTGCCTGGAAAATCTCATGGACAGAGGAGCCTGGCAGCCCATGGGGTCGCAGAGTTGGACACTACTGAGTGACTAACACCTTTTTCACTTTCATAGCAACCTTCTAGACAATTTCCAAAGTATTTCTACTTTGCTTTTAAAAATCTTACTTAGGCATCCATCAATTTGTTTAAACTCCTTTCCAAACTTTATTTTCTGTATTATATCCTTGGACCAATGTATCCTATAATGTGAGTGAAAGTTGCTCAGTTGTGTCCAACTCTTTGCAACCTCATGGCCTATAAAGTCCATGGAATTCTCTGGGCCAGAATACTGGAGTGGATGGCCTTTCCATTCTCCAGAGGATCTTCCCAACCCAGGGTTTGAACCCAGGTCTCCCACATTGCAGGCGGATTCTTTACCAGCTGAATCACAAGGGAAGCCCAAGAATACTGCACAGGGTAACCTATCCCATCTCCAGCAGATCGTCCCCACCCAGGCATTGAACCAGGGTCTCCTGCATTGCAGGCGGATTCTTTACCAACTGAGCTATGAGGAAAGATTATCCAATAAAGTAGTACCTCGTTTAATATTAATATTTAATATGCAATAAAGTGCCTTTTTCAAATTCTAGAGTTGTATACTAGTTTTAGAATTTAGGATTTTAGTAAGCAAAGTGATGTTCCTAGTCATACTCAAGCCTGTATCTCTGATATTTAATTACCACCTTCACAGGTTTTCTGCTCCAATACTGGTTGGTATTTCTATAGTTATTCAGAAGCACTTTTCTTTTCTTGATTATTTCAGTTGCTACGAGCTTAATACTCTCTTATGCTTGCTTTAGGCTTGGCAACCAACATTGCATGCGCTGTTCGAAATGCAGATCTGCCATCATTTTGCTTTGTTTTGTTTCTATAAGGGTAAAATAATATTTCCTGTTATACACATTCTTTCTGTTGATTCTGATTTTGAATACTGGTCTATTTCAGAAATTCCATTAAAAAACAAAAGCAAGGTCATTTTTTAATGAAATATTTAGTCAG